>CAUYQV010064137.1:0-50547 GCA_963574575.1 Galagoides demidoff
CCCCTTAGGATAAAGTCTGGGTAACTCTGGTCTACCTAGGTCTGGAGCCCTGCTGTCCCTGGGTCAGTACCCAGCCCAGCGCTGGCCACCACTCCCTGTCCCCATCCTCCTGGGTGGCTGGGCTTCTTCTTTCATGTCCACTCCAGGACTCAGTTGTCAGGAGGGCTCAGTTAAGAACCAGCTTGTTCTGTCAGGCCTCATGGTCCTTATGGGGATGTGACTCCCACCCTCACAAGTGACCACCCACTCCTCAGCCACGTGGCATACAGTGGTCAGGTGATGCTCACAGTCAGGGGACATGGTGGTATGCCCTGCCTAGGGGGGATTCTCCTCTCTCATGTATCAAGAGAGACTTTTTAAAACAATTTATTTATGTTTTTAATTTCAGTTTATTTGCGAATTTCCTCTCTCTCCAAATGCCCGGAAAATGAGGAGGATTGAGATTCCCAAGATAGGATCTGCACCAAAGGCCTCCTTTGGGAGACCTCCCACCCCTGCCCCAATTGGGCAAGTAACTGGCTACAGCCACACGAGCCACGAGGTGCAGGGAGGGAACTTGGGGTGTCTCTGAGGGAGGGAGTCTGAAAAATGTGCATAGGGTTTCAGGAGCCGTAGCGGCTCCTAGGAGACCTTGGCAGAGAAAGTTCAGAATGCATAAACTAGAATGTGGCTGGAACAATCGAAGGGCTTATGTTTAGAAAGTATAAGTGCATATAGAGCTGTTTGTCCGGGATCTCCCCAGGGAATACCAATCTGGGTGGGCAGGTCTGGCCCTGCCTGTCACAGGGATCTGTTTTGCAACTCACAGTGCAGCCTGTTGGAAAAGCGTGGTTTCTGTTTCAATTCCCTGTCTCTCTCTCACAGTCAGACGTTCACCAGTAGGGCCATTGTCACCCCGTCCCTTCAGATTTGTGTTTCTCACTATGAGTTTGAGTTGCTGATATATCAGAGGGCCCTCCTGGGGAGGCTTCCACTAAGTCCTCTCTAAATTTGGACTCTGCAGTGAATTCTCATCACTCCGGGTCCTTGCTTTCTCTCTCTGATTTGAAGGTTTCAAAGGTACAAGGCCAGTTGTCCTTCGGGCAGCCTGGACCACTTGTGTGGGCACCTGCCGTCCTTTCCTGGTGGGTCCTCTGCAATGACACTGAAGGTTTCTTCTATAATAACCACAATTCCAACACGCTTACCCATTTTTTTTTAGTATCTTATATAAGAACTCTATTTCTATATTCACCTCTAACCCCACCTCTTATATCAACTTGATGAGAGAAATAGTTGGTTCAATTTGTTCTGATGTTTAAAGTTTTACCTTGTGTATAGAAGTGGTTAAAATGTCCCCTAGAGATTAAAACTAAAATTAGGACTTAGAAACAATAGGGTATTGTATATATACTGATTCAGATTCCAAAATGAAATTGCATAAACTCCTAATTGACCTTAGCTCTGTTAATCATACTAACTCCATCAGTGTAACCCATCTGATTCATAATTTATACCTGGTTAGAAAGACAATATTACAAAATTCAGAGTCTCCTGATGTGG
The DNA here is from genome assembly GCA_963574575.1 of Galagoides demidoff. Taxonomy (NCBI): domain Eukaryota; kingdom Metazoa; phylum Chordata; class Mammalia; order Primates; family Galagidae; genus Galagoides; species Galagoides demidoff. Next base: position 1,543 of record CAUYQV010064137.1, read on the forward strand.
AAACATGGCTTGACAGCATATTCAGAGGTGCCGGCAATGTACACACATCTTAAGAAATGTTATCTTTGTATTGTTTTCTGCTGTTGAGTTGAAGGAGCTGTCACAACTGCTCAGGGGCACCTAGACACCCCCCACATCCTTTTTATCTGCATCATGTGCTTTTGGGGAATAGTTGATTTTACATCCAACAAGATCTCTTAAAATGTGTGTGCATTTTTTGGCAGCCTCTGTATACTGATATTTTTCTCAAAATCTTTTTTATCTGAGTCAAGCAGGGAAAGCAGTGTGGGCCAAAGTGGGAATAGTTCTAGAGTTCCGGCTCTTCCCATGTTTGGAAAACAAATAAATGCATCCCCTCCACCCGTACGTCCAGTGTCGTCCCTGGAGGAGAACCAGCTGTCCCGCTGTCCCCCTTTGGGAATCCGTGCCCTAGTTATTCCTAGGACGTATTTTCCAGGAAGGTTTATTTTATCGATTATTTCAACTTCTCATTACTAAGAACCATGCGTGGTAGTCTTGCTAACAATAGCTGGCTGAGTCTGTAACGCAATGTGACTCCCGAGAACAGTCAGAATGCAGAAAGATCCTGCCGGAGCAAAGGAAAATGATGCACAGAGATGCAAGTGCAGCCTGTGGGATGCCCACTGATGAGCGGATTCCTCCTGGAAAAAGTGCGGTTTTGTCCAGCTCTACCCAAGAACTTCGTAGCTTTAGAAGAGCGCTCAGCAGAATGTCTGGAGTCCCTGCCTACCCTCCGAGTCAGGGCAGTGTAGAACATTCAGGAAAAAGAGGTGCCCTTCCCTGGAAGACGCCCCATGGGAGCACAGTGAGCTGCCATCAGTTATGACCACTTACGCAGGTGTGATGTAAAAATCAAGCTATCTCTTGATTTTACACTTCACCAAGTGACTGGTATTGTCAGATTCCTGAAAATTGAATTCAGCTTTATGAAACATATGTTTAAAAGCTGTACACTTTCAATAATTATGCTATAACATCCCTGTTTTTATGCAAAGCTAACTAGATATTGTCATATTAAAATAGCAAATCCAATTCATTTCTTATGAAACACATGTTTAAAAAAAATAAAAGGAACACTTTAATTATTTCAGGAGTGTTCAGGCCAGCTCACCAGCCGACTGGATATTGCATTTGTTTAAAACTCAATCATGCAAAATGAAGACTCGATTTGAAAAATTTTAATAAAGATAACCAGCCTATCATGATATCATTTGAATGCTAATCGGCACTCCCATTCAGCGCAAGGAGAGCAGTGTCAACTTCGCTGGAGGCTCTTTATTCCGCAATAAAAACATTTACATTCTAATGATTTTATTAAAGCGCAGAGCTGTCAGCAGCCCCAGATGACTCCCTGGCAAACTCTATCAGTTATCAACTCATATTGCCTTTATCAAAACCACCCAGTGGTGAGCCCACCACCACAATGAGGTGTCGGCTGCTCGCAGGGCTGGTATTTAATCATTTCTTCTCCAGTATTGTTCTGCTTACAGGGCATAAATAAGGGCTTCAAATAACCCCAGACTGCTCCTGACAATGAAACAAAGTCTCGGCCCTATTTATCTTCCTGCATTCTTCAGGATCCCTTCTCTCCCACACCGCCCCACCTTTTATTTTGTTGTTGTCGCTGGCACTTAATTTTTTTTTTTTATTCTCTACCCCTATCATCATTCAACAGCTCTGAATTTCTTCTTCACCCTGAACAGCAGGGCTCAGGAGAGAGCAGGCAGACAGGTGACCCTGTTGGTGGTGGGGAAGTGATAGGACGCCCGGGGGCTGCCGTGGTGGGAGCCACAGCCCGGACCAGGCCTTTGCAGGAGGGGCTGCTGCTTTGTCTGTGCTGCACAGCAGGGGCTGTGGGCTGGGAGGGGAAGCAGAGTGAAGGAGCTACGGCTGCCTGTCCACTGCCAGAGGCCACCTAAAGGCCGAGCTCGAAGCCAAGCACCCGTCTGACTTGCCCTCCCTTCAGCTCTAAACTAGGAACACTCCATCTGGAGAAGGACCCGGTCGGGAAGACATATTCCCCCTTTATGTATCCTGCCCTTTCCTCCTTCTTCCCTTTCCAGCATAAAAGCAAGAAACTGAACAAAAGCAAGGAAACCTCCCAGGAAATGTGAGGTTGCAAGTCTCCTGGGAGTCGGCACAGAGGCACCTGTGTCCTTGTCAAAAGGTAGAAACAAATTATTTCAGATTCCTGGAAGTGGACCCCATTGCGGAGTACACTAACTTTGTTCTCTTTTAAACCTAGATGTTTTAATGGAGATCTTCCTGAGATTGGAGCTGTCCTTTCCCTTTAGACATCTGATTCTGGAGAGTGATGGCAGTGGATGGCCCTTTCCCGAGTGGACAGCCCTTCCCTGAGTGGCCTGGCATCCAGAAGGCCACTGCCACGCCTACGGCTCCCTGGGCACTGACTTTACACTCCCCTACTGGCTTTGATTCCTCACCTTGAAACTGTCTGCTTATTGCTGGATACTGAATAAGCCAGATGGGATTTCTACTAGGTCAGGTGATCTTTGTTCCTAACCAGCAGCCTTTTCTCCTCCTTATGAACTGCTTTTTATTTGCTAACAGCTGAAAAACCTTTAGCGCACCTCTCTGCACCTGTGTGAAATAGCGCCCCAGGGTTTACACAGAGCCTCTCCCTAGAGTGGCCTGCAGGTAAGGGCAATGAGGCGGTGATGCAGGGGCGTGGCCCTTTCTGTCCCAAGGCCGCCTGAGCCTGCTTCTCCTCACTCAGTCTGGACTGCCTGCTGTGCTCCCCACCTGGTTCTCACCTGTGGCCTGGCCCACGGTGTTTGAACATCTCTGTTCTGTTCTATAGGTGAGTGAGCTGACAGTTAGGTCCAGACAGCTGTCCACAGTGGTCCTCTGTCCCAGTTCACCAGCGTGGTGGGCGCTGGCACCTGAGAGCAGAGCCCAGGCCAGGAGATGCCCGACTTGCAGCGCGTGACCACCCTGAGCAGAGCAGGGGCCACCAGAACAGGAGCATGTGGCTGCCACCACACAATGAGCCTAGGGGACAGAAGAACTGCTTCCCGCAGTGTTGTCCCAAATATCTGTTATTAGGAAACAGAGCAGAGTGCAATTACTCAAAAGCAAATTCAACTTCAGTAACACCAGTAAGTACAATATTGCAAGGAAATAAAACACCGGAAATGTTTAAGTGGGCCTATTGTAGGAGCCATTATTTTTTCCAATACAATATTGGTGATCTTATTTAATCCAACAGCAGTTGCAGATCCCCCACAGGGAGCTCTGCCCAGGGTCTATGCATTAAAGGAGGCTCTCTGGATGAAGGAAAGCTGAGCTCTCAGACGCTGACCCCCAGCAGGTCTGTTATGCCCCGGATGTGGTTAAGTCTCCCCTTTCCCTAAATATCTAAGGTCACACAACCACCTGCAGAGGAGGAGGAGGTCAGGAGGAGGCTCCATGCTGCAGACGCCAGTTCCCGTGCCCAGATGCTGTGGGAGACAGCAGACAGGTGCAGGCAGAGCCTGGCCGGGACCTGCTGCCTGGGCTCTCCCAGTCCATAGCCTGGGGTATGTCACATGCTCACAGGGGAACCTCTGTGGTCTGCCTGTGGTGCCTTGTGCAAGCCCAGCCTCAGGCAGCAGGTCCTGGCCATGAAGTGCTTTCTCCCGAGCTGAGGCATTGCGCTGAGCGTCAACCTTCACGCCCTGCTTCTGTGCCTCCTTCCTGTAGTTTTTCTGGGCTCCTCTTTACCTGGTAGACACCAAGGTGCAACCAGGTTTGTGCACACAGAGGACAGCACTGGCGTGGCGGAGGTGGAGGGGATCTGAGGGCTCTCAGGGACAGTAACAACAACCCATGGCGAAAAGGGCCAAAATCACCAAATGCAGGGAAGCCTGGACATCCGGTCCAGTTCACAGCCATGATAGTCATGCGAGGCAACCCACACAGTGTTTAGAAAACAGTTCATAGTTTCCTGGCCACCCGCTATTTCAGCATCTTTTCTCAAATGTCACATCTTTCTTTGTGGTTCAACTTTGAGTCTGGCCTTTTATTACTTTAAGAAAATATAGCTTTGCATATGTCAAGACAAAAGATAAATATCTCGGCCTAGTCAATTTGTTATTTATATATTTCTTTCAAGAAGTCAAATATCAGATCACACTGAAAGCAGATTTGCGAGCTTGTGCTGAAGGAGTATTTGAATATAATAGCATTGTGCATTTTTATATCTTTGTTCAAAGGTTTTAAAAAATCATATAGGCCAAGACGGATTCTCCTTTGCTGCCTAGAGCTGGGATGGGGAGGTGGGCGGCGCAGATGCAGCTTCAGATGTCTCCGATACAAGCGGCTGTGAAGACTTTGTAAGTGACTCAACTGTGCATCACAATAGCAAATTATTTTTCAAAGTTTATTTGCTATTAAAAAATACAAAGTCAAAATGATTCTAGATGCATATTAGAATGGAGATCTCCATGGAGTCTATAATAGACTAAAGAACAGTCGTGGGGAGTCTTCCTGGTATGACTCTGTCTGTATCGTCTCTATCCATCTCTACCTAACATCACTTTATCTATCACGGATCTGATTCTTCGTATGTTCTTAGTTGAGTGGCACAAAACTGTCTCTGGCACGTCACCATGTGCTGGACACAGGCTGACATTCCTCTTGGAGCTGGCGAGTGACCTAGCCTGGAGCTGGTAATGGGCAGGTTGACATCAGCAGTGCATTGTAGCCAGGTGTAGAGGGTTTTTCACTCATTGAGGGATAAAAATTGAAGAATAAATATAAATATTATTCAAAAGTCAGAGTTATTTTTGAGATTCAACAGCACTAAATCATTTCCCCTTCTGTCTAGAGTGGGGGGGGGCATAGGAAGGGGATGAGAAGGAGAGGAGGGGGTGTGTACGTGAGTTGGGGGTGCAGGAAGGGCAGCTCTGAGGCACCCCCACGTGCAGCCCTCTTCTGTAGGAAGGGCCGACACCACTGCCAGGCCTCAGTCCAAGCGGTGGCCTGAGCCTCGACCTGGCTGTTACTCCTCAAATCCTCCCTCCTGTCTCCAGGCTGGCAGGACTCGTTCCTGGATGAGGACACTGGGGATGGAGAGCAAAGTCCACGCAGCCAGCGTCCAGCGGACCCGGCAGCCTCAGGCCATTGAGCCTCAGGTGGAATATTCGCCCTGCGTGCAGAGGGGGGAGAGCCCTGAGGAGGAACCACTGCTCAGACGCTGGTCCCATGCAGACCCCACATGGCCAGGCCCCTTCACCCCCACACCGGCGTGATGATTTCTTTATTTTTACTAAACCGTAGACGTACTTTGACTGCCCAGCAACGTGCCTAGCACAGGACAAGGCAAAAAGCCCTGGGCGTCTCTTCCTCCAGGTTATCAGTGTGGTGTGACACACAGTGACAGCATCCTATGGATGACAGTCACAGACGTCACTCTAAATTCTCTCAGCGAGTATTTATGGAGCAAGTATTATGCTCCAACAACGGATGGGATGGTGGAGACGTGACAGGAGACGGCAAGGCTTCCTGCCCCACTGCCACTCTCAGGCTCCTTGTGGAGAGAGATGGAAACAGATACGTTGCAGACACGCGTCATAACCTCACGCAAGACGGCATGTTGTGCCCTAACACACAGACACCACATCAGTATATCACTATAGAGTATAGCGTATGTACTGCCTGGTGGAAATTAATGTTATGACGACAAATAGAGCATCAGGAGACTAATATCCACTAAGTCTGGGGAAAAATAGGTAACAGATTTTTGATGCTGTCTGTACAAAAAGTTAGAAATCTTTGGGTTAGATCTTTAGTACTTCTAAGTCACAGATCTCGTATCCCCCAGGCTTCTCCAAAGGAACAAAACATCTATATATGTAGATGTAGATATGAGTGTGGAGAACGGGTCTCGTTTCTCTTTCTCAACAAACATACAATTTATTTTAATGAATTGCCAGCCTGGGCAACATAGCAAGACCCTGTCTGTAAAAGAAAAAAATAAGAGAGAAAGAAAGAAAAAGAGAGAGAAAGAGGGAAGGAGGGGAGGGAGGGAAGAAAAAAGAAGGGAGGGAAGAGGGAGGGAAGGGGAGGCTAACACGATTCACAGGACTGGGCGAGTCCAAAATCTGTAGGGCAAGTCAGCTGGGTGGAAACTCAGGTAGGGTTTCCATGTTACAACATGAGGCTAAATTCCTTGCTCTCCAGAATTCAATTGCTCTCTTAACATCTTTCTTAAGACCAACCCACATAATCCAGGTTACCCTTTTCAGTTAAAGTCAACTGTGGGTGTCAACCACATCGGCAAAGTACCTCATGGCCATGTCCAGACTATTGATTGATTAAATAATTGCTTACTATAGCCCAAGCAAGTGGACACAAAACTTAAACTGTCACAAACCCAGAAAAGAGATCCCACCTGACACGGATCCCATCTACACTGATTTCTAATGGGCAAACAAACGCACATTTGTACATCAAAATTGACAAGAACAAGGAGAATTTCCAGGGCCTTGGGTCTGGCCTGGGAAGACTCTGGCCACCATCTGTGGCCAGCTGCCGGGTCATTCACTGAGGAATGAAAAGTGCTCCATGAGGGCAAATAAAGCAGTGAGCGAACCCACATCTGTTTACTTTAATAAAAATCTCCAAGACTCAGTAAAGTCTATTATTTTCACTGAAACTCTGGGGCCATTAAGACTCTCACTGTGGTTCATGGAATTCACAGGATGATACTGGTCATCAGTGCCATCTCAGAACCCTTACAGCTTCATCCGTGATCTTGGCTCTCTGAGTGGAATATAGAAGGACGAGGGTGTCTGGAGGTCCTGACTAAGAAGAGCCCACAGACACCTGAGAGAGCTGGCAGGACGGACAGTCCCACCTCTGCCTGCCCGAGTGATGGGGGATGGGCACCTGGGAACCCTGTTGTCCTCATAGGTGCCCTGGAGGCCTGTGTGGAAATCACCCTCCTCACGCCCATGGACTGAGTCAAACTCTAAATGCCGCTCCAGAAACACAGGGTGGGGATGAAAGAATGGCAGGAAATGCAAAGTGATGCGGTGGTGCTCGGGACCTGCACTGCTCTCCAGTTTTTGTTTCAATGAATATTTGCCAATCCCCACCTACGCACAGCTCCTGTGCTCACCCCTGGGATCGGGTATTGGACACAGTCCTGGCTGTCTCACAGACTATGTCATGGGCAGAAGAGGGACGTGAAAGCACCAGACTGATGCGGCCTCTTTACAGTGCTCACCTGCTACCTGAGAAACATGACCCATCCTTGGACAGCACCTCATAGATAAAATAAGTCAGGATGGACGTGACCATCCAGCCGGAGGCCACAGGGGGGAGATGGGGGTGGAGACTGTGCTCAGAGAAAAGAGAAAAAGCGGAGTTTGTTCCAACAGACAAGCCCACAAAACCCAGCGACACCCCTGCTGGCTGCCGGGGCGTGCACGCCACCCCTGGGTCAGGCGCTGTCACGTAGCACGGCCCCCTTGTACTCTGTGCCTTTCAAAGCCAAGTGGATTTTGATTTTTATTCACTTAAGATGCCACCACTGAAAGTAGACATGGGCAGACCAGAGTGCCTCCTAGGCAGATAGACATAGTTATTGGCAAGAGGACAACAGTTAAGACACTGAGACTCCTGATCCTGCCCAGTGGGAGACACTGCTGACACAGGTGTGTCTGTGGTAGCACTTCAGAGAAAGGACCCAGAACTTTATAGAGTAGGCCACACGGGGTCTCCTGGAGAGAGGACTGGCAGGAGGGGGCTGTCCCTACATGACCAGTGTGGACTGAGGTCCCCTCCTGTGACACCATCCTAGGGGGAGACCAATGAGGACATGATTCATCCCAAACCTTTGGTCTATTCAAATACCCAAAAAAGATGCAAAGTGGGGCGATGCCGTCTGACATAATTTTAAGTTTCTGCCCAGTCTCCCCCTCGTTGAGTTCCGAGTTACTACTGGAAGCTTCATGGAGGGAAATGCGAGGGGTGAATTTGGTCCCTCCGAGGCTTCAGCAGGTTCACACCCTCTTGCCAGCTGGCTTTCAATGCCTCAGTCATGTATTCTTCTAATTTAATACTAAAAGCAATATGTCACCTTCAACCTATCAAATAATCATGGCTCCCGTCGTCACGACACTGACCCTGCCCCGTCAGCCGTTATTGACGGCTTCTGTTCTGTTGCCTTCCCGACGTGGCTTCTGTGGGAATCTGTCCTTCTGACTCCGTGGCTGGCATGCCCCCCAGATCCTGATCTGTCTGTGTCACAGGCAGGAACCTGCCGGGCTCCACACAGACATCATCTGTCAGACGCAGAAGCCACCACCCGGCCCGGCCCTCCCCACCTGCTAGTCAAATGAAGGCATTGGCACACTTTTATAAAGTGAAGTAAATGTCACAGTGGAAAAAAAAAAGGCTTATGCACATGAATAATAGAGGGGAAGCCTCAAAACCAGCATAAATCATTATTTTGGCAGGTAATTTTTTATATCTTTCTGTGGTATCTTTCTTCTATTGATAAATTTATCAGTATAAAATATAGACTACTTTTATGAAATGAATACATATGAATTTAAAACAAGGTACAATTACAGAATCACAGCATTACACAAGCAATTCTAGAAGTGAGTCCCTCCTCTGTGCCCAGGAGTTTATTACCTTTGAAAAAAAGGAGAAGAAAAAAATTACTTTAGGGCTTACTCTGAATATCTTGAGCTGGATGGCAATTTCATGTGGACAAAAGTGGCAAAAAAGAAACCACTGCAGTTGTTTGGAGGCAGAGACGGCTGCCCTGGGCCAGCGTGAGCACTGGGAGGGGAGCAAATCGCCAAGCACAGGACGGCTGGCAGGGCGCTGCCCACCCCTCCTCTTCCCTTTCAAACCTGTCCTTTTATTTATTTTTGTTGTTGTTACAGTTTTGGCTGGGGCCAGGTTCAAACCCACCATTTCCAGTATATGGTGCCAGCGTCCTACTCCTTGAGCCACAGGTGACGCCCTCAAACCTGTCTTGTTAAAGGTGCTTTCTCTCAGCCTCCTGGGAGAGAAGGGATTTTGGAATCTGTTTATTTACAGTCACAGCAAATAGAGTCATTCTGTCACTGTCCTCCTGCATCATCATGACTAGCGGTGTGTACTGTATGCACAGAACCCACGTGAGCGTGTGCCTGGTATGTGGATGTGTGCGGGAATTTGTGCACATACTTACATGCACACGTGTGGATGTGCATGTAAGCTGTGTGTGCATGTGTGTGCATGTAGGTGTCCACAGGCGGGTGTGTGCTATGAGTGTCCACGTACGTGTCTGCATGGTGTGTACTTGTGTGTGTGCCCTGACTCTACTTCAGCTGTGCCTCTGCAGGGATCCCAGAAAAATATTTTTTTTTTTCAATAGAGACAGAGTCTCACTTTATCGCCCTTGGTAGAGTGCTGTGGCGTCACACAGCTCACAGCAACCTCCAACTCCTGGGCTTAGACGATTGTCTTACCTCAGCCTCCTGAGTAGCTGGGACTACAGGCACCCACCACAACACCCGGTTAGAAAAATCTTTTTAGAAGGCAACTATGACCGTATCAAGCCCTGTTGGAACAGGTCCCATGACCCATCACGGGGCAGGAGGTCCACGCTCCTTGACAGAACAAACAAGGCCCGTTTTGCCCCCGCCCCTCAGCTGCTGCTGCCACCCCAGCTCGGCAGTGTAGCTGGTGCCCACTGACCTGGGGGCTACAGGTGCTTACGGGGCAGAGCGCCTGGCCCGAGGCTCTTTGACACCACAGCGTGTGTGTTTCTCGGAGACTGTGGAAGCACCGTGCTCCGCACACTCAGCATCCGGAACCCAGCAGCCGTAACTACCTTATTTCCCTAGCAGCACTGCCCAGTGTCTTTCCACATTGGGGTGGCTCACACTCGGAAATCCTCCCCTTCCTGCGGCTGGGAGTGAGCTTCCATGCAAGGGGCAAGTCCTCCCCATGAGGGCCCACAAGAGGTACAACCCCAGAAAGGGCCCTGTGCTGTGCTGGCCGCACTGGACAGTGGACGGGGCAGCCATCAGCCATCACAGCCCAGTTGCTCTCCATTCTGCATTCCCAGGAGATGGGCAGTTGACAATGAACTAAAGGTAATTGGATAAATCCATACACAATGCAAAGGTATTTTGATTCGAAGTAACTACATTAAAATGTCTGAGGCTGGTGGATTGATTGAGCTTAGGAGTTCTAGACCAGCCTGAGCAAGAGTGAGATCCTATCTCTACTAAAAATAGAAAAACTAGCCAGGCATAGTGGTCCCAGCTACGTGGGAGGCTGAGACAGGAGGATTGCTGGAGCCCAAGAGACTGAGGCTGCTGTGAGGCTGCTGTGCTATGATGATGCCACAGCATTCTGTCCAGGGCGATGGACTGAGACTGCCAGACTCTGTCTCAAAATAAATAACTAATAATAATAATAATAAAAAACTCAAAGTATTTGGGGCCTAAACCAAGCTGCAGGTAATGGAAAGCAAAGTGGCTGGGCCGGTGGCCAGAGTGATCAGATGCATCTGCCTTGTTCTCAATGTGTGGCCCACATTAAATATGTTTTGGGGAGCAGACCCATGTAAACCAGGGTTGGGGAAGGCCATGGCCACTGAAGCGGACAGCTGATTAGAGGTCCCACTCCACCTTCCTGCACCTGTGCTGCTGGACGGACCCTGGACCTCCCCGTGTCTGCTCTGTCATCTGCACAACATGTGTGACAATGTCCCCTGCTCACGGGGCTGCCGAGGACATGAAGCCCGGTACAGAGACACAGAGAAGGGTGGGCCCAGAATGAGCCCTCAGGAGGGCGTGAAATTCGCCTTAAGATCTTCCCACCTCTACTTGTGGGAGGGAGGGAGACATTCGGGTGGGGCGGACGTGAAGGTATCAGGAATTAACACAATTTCGTGATAGGAGGGATGGGCAGGGGAGGGGAGTGAGGGCACTTCCCCGTGTGAGATGATCCAGCCACAGGGTGCAGGGCTGGCAGTGCCATCTCTCTGGTTTTCATAGCCAGCCTTCCCCACCTAGTTTAAGTGTCATTACGATAAATGTATTCCTGACTGATCCGAGAGGCCACAGGCACATGTGGGCTTCTAACTTCCATTTGAAATAGTCAACATTTAGAACTTCATATAGTTTCTATGTGTGCAGTGGCCTCAGAGCACAGGAAATGGTTAACTTGGTTAAAGACAAACAGGACAGGACAAGAACCTTTGGGAGTGCGGGGACTCTCCCCTGGTCATGCCCGTGCCCTCCGAGGGTTGGCCATGAGGAGCCGCACACACACGCCAGGCGCGGGCTGCAGAGGGAACAGGGCAGCAGCTCCACGGGGGAGAAAGGGCAGAACGTCTCCCGAGTGATCTATAGCCTGACAACCCCGGGAGCAGGCCGGGCCCAGTGGCAGAAGTGCTGGGCCCAGAACAGGCAGGTCACACAACTGGAAGTCAGAACAATAGATGGCTAATTCATTTAACAGATTGGATACCGGGGCACCACACATGACAGCTTAAAAGACCGAGAAATGCCCCGTGGGTCCAGGGGGAAAACTTGAGTTTGCAGAAAAAAATAGCCGGCTCTTCGAGGGTCTGGAAGGCTGATTTGCATTCACAGGAAGACAGGCAAGAACAAATTAGCTAATGGAGAGAGAGAAGCCCTGGTCCCGGAACTCAAGTGCAGTCTGAGCGTCAGCTTCGCACCGACTGCCTACACATACCCAGGCCGCCACGAGCCTCCGTGGGTTTCAGCAGGGTCTCTGGCCATGCAGAACAGAGAGTCAGTGGCCACAAAGCATTTCCTCAAGTGTTTTCCACTCACTCAGCAACTGTTACCTCGTGTCGAGAGCTGTCATGCTAACTAAGACTAGTAAGCTGATGGTAATCGGCATGGTTACAAGATAAGAACTTATAGGAAGTTTGAAATATATAGAAAAATCAAGATATCATTAGATGTATTAATTCTCATTATCTACCATCTTTATAAGTCATTATCCTGGGTTTTAATTTGCCTTCACCTAATTCTTTTTTTGTTTTATTTTGTTAAATTATCACTGTGTATATTAATGCAGTCATGGGGTACAGCATGCTGGTTTTATATACAATTTGAAATATTTTCATCAAACTCGTTGACATAGCCTTCATGGTATTTTCTTAGTTATTGTGTTAAGACATTTATATTCTACATTTAAAAGTTTCACATGTACCCTTGTAATATTTGACATGGCAGCTACAAAAGGATTCATTTTAATGATATTTTAAACGCTGAGCATTGAACTGCCAGTGTGGCCCTTGTCACACTTCATGGTGTTGTCTCCTGGTCACCTCTCCTGTCTGTCACTGTTCTGTCCTCCACTGCCAGTGTGGCCCTTGTCACACTCCATGGTGTTGTCTCCTGGTCACCTCTCCAGTCCATCACTGTTCTGTCCTCCACTGTCAGTGTGGCCCTTGTCACACTCCACGGTGCTGTCTAGAGGTCACCTCTCCTGTCTGTCCACTGTTCTGTCCTCCGCTCTCTGACCGCCTGCTCCATCCTGCAAGAAGGCCTTGGAGACTGTGCTTTGGTTGAGTCGGCCACTTGCCGATGGTCCCTCTTTGGGATATGTGACTTTGCCCTTCATCGCCTCTTCCTCAGGTCACTTCCCCCCTTCACAATGTGGACTTCAGGGCGTGTCAACACAAACACCTCTGACAACTTTCTCTCCCTGTGGCACCCATGTGGCAACTCCAGTCCTGACGGGACCCGGCCCTGCTCTGTGGCAGTCTCTGCCCAGGTGAAGCTGAGTGGGAAGGGAGGCCCAGCTCGTGGGCGAGGTCATGCTGGCTCCTGCACACAGCAACCCCAGCCACATCTCCCAGATATAGCACTGTCTGTGCGGCCCTTTCCCGCCACTCCTGGACATCTCCATCCACTGTCTAAGATTCTCAAGTAGCTCCTCCCTGAAAATACAGGAATAAACAGGTCCTGAGTCCCCGGGCTACAACTCCTGCTGCCTACATTGCCCCAGCTGCCCTGCTGGGTGAGCCCCTGCCCCCTCCTGGCTCCTACCCTTAACCCTCAGCACATCCAGCTGGCATTCAGTGCCCTGGCTGCAAGGGACCACTTGGTCAGAGCCCTCAAGACCCAGCTGCTCCTCAGCTCCAGGACTGTTTTAATTTCCAGCTGATTCAACTTCTGAGAGGCATCCATGGGGTTGGGTGCCCGTCCACCTGACCCCCACTAGCCTGGGTTTCCAAAATGACACCTGGTCTCCTCTGGATAGGGTGTCTGCTCCCTGCCCAGAACTCACCTTCCAAGTGCCTTCCAGATCAATCCTCTGTAGGAACCCTAGCCTAGTTGTGGTTTTTAATTTCACAGGACAAAACATAAATACTGAGACATTACTGGCATTTACTTCTTAAAAGTTGCTATGGGACATACCCTAAATACCTCCTGCCTTGAAGATGAGGTTTTGTTTGTTCGTTTGTTTTTAGAGCATCTTTTTAGAGACAGCATTTTTTTCTACATATTTTTTATATAGATTTTTAAAAAGCATCACTTGCTTAATCTGACTTTGGGAAAGGAAATCAATCTTGATTAACAAAATGTGTGAAATACTTAACAAGCCCCGAAGTACAGTAAATGGAAAGTGTCTTCCTTACTGTTGAATGAGGCAGTTTAGAGGGGACCTTCTGCCCAGGAGAGGAAAGCCCTGGTGACACAGGCACCAACAGGGGGTCTCGCTGGCTCCCCAAGCAACCCCACAGTTGTGAAATCGTATTGTTCTTTCTCAGTACCTGAGCTGGAAAAGGAAGAAGCTTCCCCATATTATAAAGCAAACAACAAAACCTGTATTTTAAGACCTTTTATCCTTTTCAACATCAGGATTCAGAGATTCACTTTGAAATTGTCCTTACTGGAGTGGGGTAACCAGCAACCTAAGAATTTTTTGTTTCTTGGGACAGTGCCTGAGTGACACTGAGCTCTCTGCAGACCCCGTCCCAATGCTGTGAGCCCCGGCGAGGACGAGCTGAAATCCACTCACTCTCTGCTTCACCTGCATAGCAAAGAGCGGAGCTGAGTCACTCACGGAGCCAGCAGGGGCTTCAGATGGGCCCAATCTCTCACTGGGCCTCTGAGACTTTCCCACGGGGTGGGGGATTCCCTGATGTGCTTTCAAAATGCTGACATTCTCACCCTTCTTCCATTATTCTGTTCTTTTTCATGATAGCAGGTAGTTTCATTGCCCCCTGTTTTCTGGAAATTTTACATAGGCCCTGCTTATTTTGGACAGCAGTTTCCTGATTGCAACGCACACAGCCCGTCTCTCTCCGATCCCTCCTAGGAATCAGCCCCAAGGGCTACATTCTGACCAGTATGGGTTCCATCTCCTTTGGACTCCTGGCTAAATATCGCAGCACTTACTCAAATTATTTAGATAATAAAAGATTCATATTGCAGTATAGAAATCAATACACATCTTAGGTCTTAAAGAATGAAAGCTGAGTGGATACCTGATGAAGAGTTTAACATTTTTAAAAGATTCTTTCTCTTTAGAATTCTGTTTGGAAACCATATTTTTGATGAGGATTAAATTCAATTTGATATAAACCACTATGATTAAAATTGTGTCTTATTACTCCTCCAAATATAATTAATGTTGACACAGAAATAGTGATAACCTCAAGCGTCCCTGTAATTACATTGAGGACAAGTGAACAAAGGGACAGTCTTCTGGAAAAGAGTATTTTATGGTCTGGTGTTCCTGGTCTGGCTCTGTGGAGCCCTGACGTCCAGATGGTGACGTCTGCTCAGTACTCTCAAGCCAGATGGACCAGGAGATGCTGTTGAGGGTCACCGTTCACTGAGGGTGAGAGGACCCTAAGGCACAGCAGGGTTCTTCTCCCCAAACACTTGGACAGAGTGTCCTGAGACTTCAGTGGATGTTTCCACAGGGAAGAGACATGTATTTGATGCTCAGGCAATATTAGTTAATATTAGTTAGAAAGAACCAGGAACATCTTGTCACGATATCGGGTGGCCATAAAATTTGCATTCAATTTAAAATAGCCTGCAATTTAAAATTGCACGTGAACTTCATGGCCACCCTGTGTTAAAATTAGTGCAGAGCTGTAACCAAGTAACAATTTCATCTGCCATTAAATTGGAAATCTAGGAGCAACCAGAGCTCTAGAACCTCGCAGCAGGCTCGTGTATCATTTGAGTAACACGTGATGAAACGTGTCCTGCCCCAACACTGGCAGCTACTCACCGTGCTCCTTGGGAAGGGGACAATTTCAGCCTATTGTGGTAATTTAAAATTGTAGCTTTGAAGCTATTACAGCTCTCTTAATTTTTGTTAGAAGCACTAACTTGTTGAAATAGTCATGTGTGTCTAATTCCCCAAGCTACTGTTTTCTGCTGCCCATTGAACTCGACCCCACTGTCCACAGGAAGCATTATAAATTTTTAAAATTTCCTCCGAGTTGGACATTTTAATGAACTACTCACAGCAGTGTCCTGTCAGTGGCCAGCGTGTTGGAGCAGGCCAAGGGAAATTTATCTCGTTGGCACAATATGTAGTAGTCCTTGTCACCAGGGCCTGGACTAATTTAACTCTGCAGTTTCTCAAATTAACAAGGCTTGTCTTCAAACCTTGGGACACGGGGCACTCTGTCCTGACACTGTTTTATTGCTAGCTTCCCTCGCCTCCCTCGGGATGCACGTGATCTAATCTACCTGGAGCTGCGGTAACCACGCTCTGCCCTACTGACCCTAGTGATGGATGTTTCATATTTCATGCGTTTCCACGGCTCTGCCCACTGGTCAACCTGCCCCCACCCTCATTTTTTTAAGAAGGAAGAATAAACATTTGACAAGTGAACTGTTTGTCGAGGAAACTCTAACACAGTTGCCGTTCCAGGGGGCAGTAATTCAACCTGTCAAGGCCTAAATGCAGATAGATCATTGGCTGTGCTTGAGTCAAGCATTGGGTCACTCTTCATGTGACCCACAGACACAATTGCTCTATAGTAATATGACATACTTCTTTAGGTATTAAATCAACCCCAGTATAATTTGTCTGCCAGTTCTGGGAAGGAAAGGAAATAAAATAAATACTAATGTGGCATCATATAATTGTATATGAATCCTAGGGAGGTTAGGGCTTATCTCTCCAGGTGTACGCTACCTTACAAAAAAATAGGGAATGGGACAAAAACAAAGAAAAGAAAGAAGCAGAAGGAAAAAAAAGATGAGGGAAGAAGAATTTACATACCGCGCATTAGGCTGGAAGCCAGTCTCAAGGCACGTGGCCCACCCCCTGCGCCCTGTTCAGACGTGTCTTATCTGACTCCCATTTAATTCCCCTCCCCCGTCTGACTCTGCACAAAGGTGCTGATAAAATGGAAGCAAATTTCTTCTATTAGTTACTGACAGCAATTTGAGTGAAATGAAGTTGTACCATGATATTGTTATATATACAAGGTGCAAATAACCCAGTTTGAATAATCACAGCCTGTGTCCTTTTAAATGATTTTTCTCCCCATTTAAAGGGAAGCCTTTGATGTGATAATATTAATTCCCTCCGTGCTGGAAGGAAGAGGGAAAAAAGCTCAGAGAAGCGGAAATTAAATGAGTAATGCTGTGTCAGTCAATCTTTTAAGCCAAGGCCTTATTAACTGCTAATCATTTTGTCATTTTGTCGCTCAAAGTAATAAATTTGATAGGAAAGGACTGGAATGTCTTGTGTTTACTTTTATTAGCTTTAAACAGAAACAGTTGTGGAGATATTACATTATCAAGACGTGTGGCATTTAAGTGCTTTCTGTTAAGCATATCACCATTTTTCTTCCTTACCAGGGTCTGATTGCTATAATTTTGAATAATCTGGCTATCTAAAAAAAAAAAAAAAAAACCTTAAATTCCATCCAGGCCATTCCTAGAGTTCTACCCTTAGAGTTTTATCAGGATTATACCAGGCATTTGATGACATCCAATTTGTCAGAAGTAGCTGCTCTGGCCCCGATGGAGGCTGTCCTGCTTCTGGAAGGGACACGAGAGCATAGCTCCTGAGGACCCTGTGGTCTGAGCTTGCTTGCAAAATCTCTTTACAAACCATCAACTTTGGACAATCTGAACTCTGTCACTGGCCTTTCCCACGTTGGACTCAATGATGACAGCTTTGTGGAAAGAAGGTCAGATCACCTTACCACGTGAAGTCGTCCAAGAGCGCATAGAGGCCGTTTTCTCTCGACTTGAGAGAGATGAAATACGTGGCCGTGTCCACAACCCCCCCCCAAGCAGTGTGAGGACAGATGTTTGCAGGTTCATGTCCCCATGTCCCCTCTGCCGCTTCCACACTGCACAAGCTCTTAGGTCCCTGTCATTCCACGCTGATGTTCTGAGTCTCGGTCGCTGCTGACGTGGTTAGAATGTGGAAGGTCCATCTCACACTGTTGGGCCCCTTCCCAGGCACAGGCTCTGGGCTGTCAGTTGGCCCACTGCCCCTGCAAGGGGACCACAGGGCCTGAGGCATCCCAGGGGGACTGGGCTTCCAGAGGCACCACCCACCCTGCCTTTACAAGGTGACCGGGGGGAATCCCTGAGCAACAGGCTCAGAGGCACTTCTAAAGCCGTGTGTGGTGTGAAGCTTTCTAGATGACACCATGCTCACGTCCAGACCTTTGCCTCCAGGCTGGATTTTCCAGGTGGAAATGCCATCGCTGGACGTGTGCTGCTGTGGGTGACCTGATTTTTTTATGTAGTTGGTCAAATGCAGGAGTTTCCCAAAGAAAGGCATCCAGAGAGGCTGCGGGAGTGAGATTTGGCCGATTTGCTTGTTCTCTCTTATGTGGGTGTCACTCTGGACAAGCCTGGTCCCCGTGCCCAGGAAACCGAACCAATCACTGTTTACAGATTAAGGTGTTTCCATCTCTTATTATATAATACACTGGGTCTCCTATGGGAACCATATCTGAGGAAGTTTCTAATGGCTTCTGTGAACCAAATAAGACTGAAATGGATGTTTGAGTTGGCAAAATGTTGCTAGTTTCTGGTAGGAAAATGTGGGACATATTTGGAGATTTTTGTTCTTCTCTCTCTAAAGAGAGTACATTTAGAAGAGTAAATGAGTTTTGTTTCTTTCTTATCCTTATATTTGTAATCTTTTAAGGGGAAGAGTAGATTTTGTGTATACTTTTAAATGACGTAAAATACAGACAGCCTGCACCAGGAGGGGACAGTCTCCAGATGGGACAGTGTGGCTCTCAACATTGATGGAAAAGCACCAATCACCAATATTTGTCGGACAGGTTTCATTTCCTAGGTGAGTGAGTTCAGACTCATCGTGTCTGTGCTCCCCCTGTCCCGATGTACACAGGTGAGGGAGGTCAGAAGCATCAGAACAGAGAGGGAAGGGTAGGACAGAGAGGGAAGGCTAGGGCAGGGAGGGAAGGGTAGGACAGGGAGGCAAGGCTAGGACAGGGAGGGAAGGGTAGTACAGGGAGGCAAGGCTAGGACAGGGAGGGAAGGGTAGGACAGGGAGGGAAAGGGTAGGACAGGGAGGGAAGGGTAGGACAGGGAGGAAAGGGTAGGACAGGGAGGGAAAGGGTAGGACAGGGAGGGAAGGTTAGGACAGGGAGAGAAGGCTGGGACAGGGAGGGAAGGGCAGGACAGGGAGGGAAGGGCAGGACAGGAGGGATGGGTAGGTCGGGGAGGGAAGGGTAGGACGGGGAGGGAAGGGTGGATCAGGGAGGGAAGGGTAGGTCAGGGTGGGAAGGGCGGGACAGGGAGGAAAGGAATAAAACAGGAAGGATTCCATAGTGCTACATCTGAAGAAGCTTCCTGGCCCCTGAGCAGAGGTGGTGGCCCAGTTGTGTCCAGTCAGGAACACTGCTAGAAAGCCACCCTGCCCTTGCAGAGCATCTCCTGGGCACAGCCCCATCCCTGGGGGTGTCCTTAGAAGGAGAGACGGATACCCCTCCAGGAGGAGTCCTGACTAATGTGGCTGACTTGGGAAGAATGAGGGGAGAGAAAAGGAAGCCCGAACGCCTCCCTCCTGTGCGGCAGAGTCTCCTGGCTCACCTGCCGTTCTCCCCAGCACTGCACACTCCTGCCAAGGACACTCTTCTGCTCCTCCGGCATAAGGGTGACCATGGTTGAATAGCAGAGAACAAAGGAGGAGGATCCTTGAGGTGCACCACCTTGCTGTAAGGCAGAACCCATTTAAAATACACGGAGGAGGAAAAGAAGGGCACTGCTCTAGGGGAACATTAACAAAAATCCTCCAAGCACGAATCACCTGCCAGCGCTGGGCTGTACACCTCCAACCCAACCCAGTCAGTCTGACCTGTCTGTTGGACAGGTGTGCCCGTCTCTGTTAAACTCCTGCACTGGCCTGCACCTGGGTTCTGGCAGCTCATTGCTCAGAAACTGCTCCATCCACCAGTCACCTCCAGGACACCCAGGCACTGTGCCCGTCACTTGCGACACTCCCATACAGGCAGGACAGCGTCCTGGGCAGTGGGGACCCAGGGGCCTTTCTCTGGAAATCTTTAATTTTGTACCTTTCTTGGGGAAGATCACACAGCAGCATTTAAACATATTTTCCTTCTTGGCATGTGGTTTATTTACATGATAAAATCATTAAAGATATCTTGAACTCTCTTTTCAGCAGATTAAAATATCCCTGGGTAAGGAACACACTTTTAAACATCTGTGGATACAAACTGTCTCCTCTTGTACTTTTATACTTACATAATTTGAGGCAAAACAAAGCAGAAAATCACTAAATCACTATCCCCCCCCCATTTGCTGCTCTTTTGGAGAGGTTTGTGAATATGTGGGTTTACGTGGAGCGGGGGGCGGGTGTGATGTGTGTGTGCTCCCAAGCAGGTGTTTTAACTGAATTAACATTATCAAATACGAAGTGCTGTTTTTCCAGATTTCTTTAAAACAGTGATAAATCTACCAAATTTGGTAAGCAAATTTAGCATTTATTTTGCAAAACCTTGATGAGATTCACTGTCAAAGGCAGGATGCCCTCAGGGACCTTGGCCACATCCTGTAGCCTAAGTTCTAATTTACTCACTTGAACTGGGGCAATGGCTCTTGCTGCAACCCCAGGAGTTACCAGGACTGGATCTAAGAGCAGAGGAGGAAACTGCTGCGTCCGTCCAGGGTGGTCTTTCAGTCTCCTGCTCTTATGCAGCGCTTGGTGGCCCCGTTAGACAGAGGGAGTCTCAGTGGAGGCTGGGCTGACACCCATCCAGGACCCAGTCCCCAGGCTGTTCCTGGTCATCAGAGTTTCACTCTGAGTGTGGGACGTGTGGATGGTCCCTCTAGGATCTGGGTACCAAGCAGTGGGGCAAGCTGCCCCAAGGGCGTGTCTGAATCTCTGAGGGGTGCTTGTGTGTGCCATTTAAATAATAATCCTCTGATTCCTCAAAGATGCTGACACATCCCCCAAATAATGGGCTTGACCTCATTTCTGAGAACCCTGCCCAGGAGGGTCACCTCCTTAGGGAGAGAAGATTGAAGGTATAAAATACACATCACTGTGCAGAAGCACAGGATGTCCTCTCTATGGATTCACAGTGGACCGTGCTTCCCCAAGCTTCCCTTGATCATGAAGGAGCTCTTCTACACTTGGTCTACACGGGTTTCCAGGTGGGCGTTCATAAGAGTTAAGTCACCCTGTCAATACAGCCATTTTAGCATGGATTCAATTTATTTATTTCCGCCATGCCTGAGCAGTGAAGCTAGTTACGTAGCTGTAATAAATGAATCTGATTCTGTGTTTCTCTTGTGTGTATTGATTGATTGATTGATTGATTGATTGACAGCTGAGCCGTGGCAGCCATGGTCTCTGTGTCTGCTCCTGCCCTGCGCAGGTGGAGACACGTCACAGGCTCGCAGACATGCATGTCCTCCCTACTGAGCACACGGCCGTAGAGGAGACACTCTGGGCAGGGTGGTATCAGAGTCAGGTTTAAGAAAACACACTTGCTACTCCTTGCAATAATCGGACCCCCACCTAGGAGCCAAATCCCGTGTGCCAGGCCCTTACAGCTCCGCACGGTGCCTCTGCCACCTCCCCCTGCACCTGTTGCACCCATAACCTGCTGTCAGTCTCCTTAGCAGCACTTCTGTGACTCAAGTGGTTCCAAATAAATTACCATCCAATTAGACCTTTCCAAATTATAGTAGATATTCAATAATAGAAATCAGGATAAAAAGTATCATATAATGTAAACACGTGTTACACGCACACCTTAATTATCACAAGTTACAAAATGCAGAAGGGAGACACACGTTTCCCCACCACAGTCATCATTCATTCTCAAATTATTTGCAAAACAGCAATAGCAATTTGCATTTAAATGATACGAAGAGATGGATGTGCTGTGCTGTATTTATTTATACACACACGTATGTGTAGCAAATTATAGCTATTAATACTGTCCTGATATAAGGGAAAATACATTTTTTTATGGAACTTGCTGATAGCGATTATTACCATCATTCACGTTTTAAATGCTGGGATCCTTGGGCTCTGAGGAGTGACGTGATCCGCTGGAGTCCACACTGGGGGAGCGTGGACAGCTGGGATGAGCACAGGCTGGGAATGAGCCCGGGCTTGGGTCCCCCTGACTGGGGCAGGGTTCTCAGCCTCTGAAGCACCCTGCATCAGGGGAGCATGAGATAGCTTCACTCACCAGCAGATGACCCACCCCAGGTGTTGCTGATTTGAGAAAAATGCTCACCTGTATCCTCCCATATTGCACCTGCCTGTCTCAGGAAGCGCAGAGCCCTGGTATGTTCAACGAGACTGAATCCCTCAGTCAGTACGAGCTTTTAAGGATCAATAAACTTAATTTCTCCAGATAATTTGCTCTCTTTTGAGATGATCATGAATACTGAATTTTGATAGCCTTGGAAACAAGAGGAATGTATTGACAAATGCCTCCTTTAGCTGACACTCATCCATGAAACATCATTTCTGTAGTTGTGAGGGGTGTTATTAGAAAGTAGTTGTCTAAAGCTGTTGAACCCCCAAATGCCATCTGCTCTTTGCCATCTGCTTCCTCTGTGTCAGGCGAGCTGTCTGGGGGGACCTACAGACCAGACACTGGTTCCACAGGAGACTCCTGAGTTAATGGAAGGGACAGGGTTTCAGAGGTATGTCCGCACTCATCATAGACCCTGTAATGAGAAAATCTGAGCTGTGTCATGGAACTTGATGAACTTCGACCTTCATCGTGGGCTGTGTCACACAGCTGGGACGCTGTGACCTGTTGGAGCAATATTACGTAGGAAGCTTTCACAGAGACGTAACATCTTTATCAAACTCATCAGCCCACCTCCTTTCTGAGCCTAACAGATCTAAAGTATGAATTTTGATCCCCACGTATTCAAAAGTCATTTGGGAGAGAATGAGATTTCCCACAATGGGATGAGATGGTGCAATCAGGACTCGACTGGGCAGAACCATCCTAAACCCTCATGGCCAATACCCAGCCAGGCCCCTGCACTGTACCTCAGAGAAGGGCACTGGGAAAGCCTGTGGGAAGTGTACAGGCCACGGCTCTCCCCGGTGCCTCTGAATATTTCACATGTTGGTTCATACTGTTCGATAGGTGGAAACAGCACATGTATCTGTGGTGAGCTGGGAGCCAACAAGCCTCATATCGTACTTAGATCAGACCTCAGCAGGGTGAGGCAGAGGCCCACGGAGCAGTTGGTTCTCTAGTGCACAGAGTAGTCTCTGTAGAAGATATGCTTTCCTTCAGGAGAAGTATCCCCTGTCCCAGCCCCGCACACAGGGTCTGGTCCTAGTCTCAGACCACATGGGGAGCTGCTGGGTGCACGCCCAGATTACACACCGCTCGGCAATGTCCATCCGCAGTCACATCTGCCAGGTCAGCCAGTAGCAACACAGAGAGGAAGGGCATCAAGAATCCTTATTAGCTCTTTGACTCATTAGAAAATAACAAAATAAGCTTTTCTGGTTGATCTTTGAATTCATAGCAAAATACATGAAAGATTGTTATGCTCCTCACTGCAGAGGCAATTTCAGTGTCCTAAAGAGGAGGAGGAGGTGACCCACAGCTGGGCCGAAGCCACTCTCTTCTCACCCGTGGCCCCGAGACAGGTGGGGGCACATGAGACTTTGGGAGTCCCAGGTGAAGGGGTCCCTGGCAGCACAGGGTCACACGGATGCGTCTCAGCTGTCTACTGCTCATCTCTCCTCCAGACGCCCAAGATTTAATTAATAACGAGGCCTGGGAGTGACATTCTCTGAATGACTTTGACACTGCTGCAGACTTTTTTACAGAATATATTCTGAATCCTTTCTTTATTTGGATGATCTCTCACTGCCTTGGTCATCGACTGTGAGCACCAGCGGCAGGATTCCTCTCCAGTCTGAACTTGGGAAGTTTCAGAACAAACATGGACCCTACCCACACAGCCCTATGGCTTCAGGGCTTCAGTGTCACTGGGATGGAGATGCAGTGACTTCACTAAAATCCTGCCGTGGAAGCGGATGGCCAGCAGGGTGACCCACTGGGCTGAGCTGAGTCCCAGAAACAGCTTCTTCCACCGTCAGGGACCCAGTGGAGGAGCAACACTGCTGTCGCCACAGCATCCGGGCATTTCTGAGTGGCGCCTAGAAATGGGTGAGTCGACATCAGAGGCTCTTCATGGCCAGAAGCTGCTGTAGGGGAGAGGGCCAGAATACTGATCTCTGAAGGCCCATTTTCTGCTGGGCACTGCTCACATCACAGATGGATGTCTCTTTAAAGCGTATCTGAGAGGGACCCACTGCAGGGGTGTAGTTTCTGGCTGTTGACCTGTGACCTTCACATTTGAGGAGCTCCCACCAGGGAACAGACAGGGCTCTGTGCTCATCACCTCCTCCCCGGCCTTCTCCAGCCTCCCAGTCAGGGTTCCCTCCCCTCCCCTGAGGCCTGTTCTCCTCCCCATCCTCCAGCCTCCCAGTCGGAGTTCCCTCCCCTCTCCCTGAGGCCTGTTCCACTCCCCATCCTCCAGCCTCTCAGTCCGGGTTCCCTCCCCTCTCCTTCAGGCCTGTGCTTCACACCTTCTCAAGTTGTCCCATACTGATGGATTTTAAATATTCTGTTCTCTAAGATGAGTATCATTCTCCTGGGGTTGTACATCTCCAACTCAAAGCTGCAAGGACAGTACAGTTCTGGTGCGTCATTTTGATGCCGTATTTGTTTGACTCATTAATAAAACCATAATCACATAATGATGAGGAGAATAAAGTTACCTTTTTTGACTTACATTATAGATCCAATTTATTAGTTTGCTACTTCAAGAGATGACAAGGTCCAGAGGAATGCCAAAGGTTTAAAAAGAAAGGAGAATTTTAATCACTGACCAACACATTAACAGGTGAAAAACGGGGGAAAGAATTTTGACTCCACTGGACATTGCAGAGGTGTGAATGTGTGTCTCTCACTCTGACATTTAGGATCCTTATCTGTTGATACACATCAGGCAGTGTTTGGGGGACACAGTTTCTGATGGGGGATTGTGTCACTGGTCTGTTCAGCTCTGTCCACCCGTGTGTCCTGCACTCTATCAATACATTAGGAACATAATTTGTATCAGCAGTTGTTCCTCTAATTAAGAGCTCTTCCAGATCTTTCTCATCGATTCATGCCATTAGCTTATTGACTGGACCCATCCAGCTTGTGCTGAGACAGTAGTTTGTTGAAGGCTGCGTCCTGCCGCCTGCGTCTGGACCTCAGGGAACAAGTCTCAGAAGGACCAGCAGGAGCAGGGCTTTGGAGTCAAGCTGCAGTTCATGTTTTAACTGAATGCAATTAAAAAGGTCCAGAGGAATGCCAAAGGTTTAAAAAGAATGGAGAATTTTAATCACTGACCAACACATTAACAGGTGAAAAATGGGGAAAAGTCCTGAAGAGGCCTCCTGGCCTCTCTCCCTCTCTCCTGCAGAGCCCCCCCACACAAAGTAAATGCATTGACACCCTGAGGGAGCAACCTAGTATGTATGTTGGTTTTAAAAGGATACAGTGAATAACGCACTTATAAATAAAATTCAATTTAGAATTAACTCATTAGCTCCTGGATCCTAACACTGTAGCAGCTAAAACTTTCACAGGGCAATGATGATCCTTTTTTCTGAGTGAGATGTTGACAATATATTGGGATATTTGGGTTTTGTTTTTAATTAACTCTATCCTTGCTTTGCATTATGACTCACGGGAATCCAATTAAATTATAAAGATGTATGTAAAAATTAAATCACACAAGCAAAATGAAAGTGGAGTCAAATAATTATGTGATCTCCGGACAAGGGAACATATACCAAAAATGAAAACCAGTAATGTGTCTCAGAGAGGGAAAAGGCTCCATCTGAAACACCTGTAGGGCAACAATAACCTTAAAAAACAAAAACCAAATGTGAAAACAAGTCTTCACAACAAAGGGGAGAACAGGAAATAACCTTAAAATACAAAAGCAGTCAGGTGCCCAGGTAACTATCGTCACCATCCTCACTATGAAATGAGGAAAATAAAGTTATAAAATTCACAGAAGAAAACATGGAAAATGGTTGGTAACCATAAAAACATCCCAATCCCAGTATTAAAATCTTTCAGCATATTACATTAATGAAACATAAACGTTACATCATTTAATCCTGGAAGGCATTTACAGCCTCTTTTAGAGATTATGGTAGAAGTAAAAACTGACCCACATTCTATAGAATCAGTTTAGCAAAACTGTATACAAAAATGTATATGTTATAATAGTTTTTATCAATAATTTTACTTTACATAAATAGTGTCGACCCAATAGAAATAATAAGACAGGATATTTATTTAAAGTTCTTTTTTGAGACAGGGTCTTGCTCTATGGCCCTGGCTAGCAGGCAGTAGGCTCATCATAGCTCAGTGCAGCCCCTGACTCCTGGGCTCAAGGGATCCTCCTGCCTCAGCCTCCCAAGTAGCTGAGACTGCAGGTGTGTGTGCACCACTGCACCTGGCTGATTTTTCTGTTTTTTCCTCCCAAGTCCACCTGCGAATGACACCTGCTGGTCTCCCTCAGGAGGCCTCCATGTGACAGCTCTATCTTTTCACCTTGAATGAAGGGGCAGGTGGCAGGCACGAGGGCAGACCAGGGGGTCCTCCTTACCCTCCCAGCTTTCCTGAGTTTCAAATCTGAGCTTGTGTCAACATCGAAGTTCTGAAGCGTGTCTTCCTTTTGATTAATGCTCTTGATGCACATGGCACTAACTGGTGGCTTCAAAGCTTCTCTAGTCAACCTGGCATTGACTGTCACAGGTGTCTCTGACTCCTCTCTCGTCTCCTGTCCCCATCCTCCTGGCCTATCTCTCTCCCTCCTGCAGAGCCCCACACACAAACCCCAACCTCACCCCCAGACGGCAGAGGAGAGAGCACATGTGGACAGATCCTGGGCTAGAAGCCCCTGTGAATCCGCTCGATACCACCGCATGCAGGTGTTGAAGGGTTGTTCCATTCACAGGCAGCAGGAGGACTGCTCCCCCGTGCTGGCCGTGCTCCCCCGTGCTGGCCACGTGCCTTGGCTGGGCGGCGCACTTGCAGGGCGCCTCTCCTGAGGGCCCTGTTCTCTGTGACGTGCACAGCAGGAAATTCGATTTGTGCTTATTTTGATGAGAAAGTCCAGACATGCAGCTTTCCAACAACTCCTCAAAAATAATATTTTCCCTTTTCATAGCAACATGAACTACAGACAGCAAGCCAGTTAAAAAAAGAAACAAAATAACTTCATGAAAAAGGAAAAATAAGAACAAATCTCAACAAGGACGAAAATAGGGGCTAAATCACACCAAGAGAAAAGACTGACCTTTTAACAATCTGCAAACAGTTTAGCAAACCAGGCAGATACCATGAATGAAAAATTGCCCTGGACGGACGTGGACAGGTCCTTCCTCTTCTGACCCTTGCGGCTTTTGCCCATTCAACCAGATATTCTTGTAACAAAAACACTTGCACTCCCTTAATTCATACTTTGAAATTGAAATTAAAAAGTCAGCACATGGTTGTAGATAAAGGTCACATTACCCCAAGGTTAGGACGCAGTCAATCTGTATTCCATTGGTAAAATTACCCATAACCCTTCTCAACTTGGTTTATGTAGCACACTCGGTATTTTTCAGGAAAAATTGTTAGAGTTTTAGTATGTTAATTATTAGCTATTTTATAAAATCTATGTGTTTGGATAGTGTGAACAAAAACTGAAAAACGAATAATTTGAAAATTATTTCATAACTCTTATAACTGGTTATAAAATTAAAGAGTTCAAGTACAAGTTATATCTGTTCCAACTGAAAAGCAATCCAAACATTTTCTGTTTTGTTACTGAGATGTTGAGACTAATTTTGAGGAACTTTATACCCACTGGCTATGAATAAATCCAGAGGACAGGTGATGAGAACGCTGGCTCCTGAGAGCCCACCCCCCCAGCCCTGCTGGCCGCGCCTGTGGGGAGGGGTCCCCAGCTGTCACCAGCATGGTTAGGAACCGTAACCTACATGTCACTCTTTCTGGGGACAAACATCATTATTCACATTTTTCCACAAGATAACAGACTGAGAGGCACAAAGGAACTCACTCAGACCCCAAGGACTCAAGACCCAGATGGCAGTGACTCAGTCCCACCCGGGCAGCTTCCCTTCCCTCCTGACATGAGGCAATAGGGCTGATCTGGGTACAGGTGGGAATCACACAGTCCTGGGTCACATCTTAATTTATGCACTATTTACAACATTTCCACAAAATTAAACTGCTTCCAGAAAAATTATTTATTTAGCCTCCAAAAATTGTTATTCATTGGGTAAGAGAATCTCAATTCTGACACTCTCAACCACGAGAACCAGTAAAATTTTGAAAGGGCTGCAGAGTCGCTAACCATGAGCAAAGTGATCGAAAGTGGACGACCAGACACAGTGCCCTCGTGCTTATGAAGCCTTCTGAAAACTATTTGCAAGGCTGTTGTAAAACATTAAAATGACATTAAATCCCAGAAATGCACAATTTTGTTTACAGGATATTAGCAGTAGATTAAAACAATCATTCAATTTTATGACTTTAATTCAGTATCCAATAAAAGTAACATCAGTGAAAACAAAATCTGTTAAATATTTTAGTGTTTCACAGACAGAGTCGTTAGTTGATTGTGGAGTGACCAGCTCTCCTGGTTTTCTTACACTCGGCTGGGCTCAGCATGGGAAGTTTCACATCCAAGCAAGGGAGGGTGGGAGATCGTCTTCATTTTTGTGAGAGAATTTCAAACGACCACTGAGATGCTCTCATAATAGAAGGATTTTTGTGTGTGCATTGAGGCCAACTCTCAGAGACTCTCTGGACCGCATGGTCCTTCATCTGAATAGTGAAGGGAAATTAAGCAGAGAGAGGATGAGCAATGGGCTCAGGAACAGGGAAATGAAGAAAAGGCACAAGGGACTCAGCAAAGGAGCTGTCGGGGCCACGGGTGGGGCAGGCACAGAAAAGCTGGGGGCTGGGAGACAGCACCGGAGCCGCATGCAGGTGGCGGGGATGGCACGGGAGCTGCTCGCAGGTGGCGGGGAAGGCACGGGAGCCGCACGCAGGTGGCGGCGGGGACGGCAGGGGCACAGGTGGGGACACATCCCCTGAGAAGCAGGTTCTATAGCATTCACCACCCTTTTGGTAGGAGATAAAGAAATGATGGAGTACGTTTTCTGCATTGGGTGGAAGTCATTAATGAAGAAAGAAAGCCAGGAAGAGCAGTGTGGCTTTGCAAGGAGGATCATAAACTTTGTTTTAGACAGATTGAGAATTTCAGGTTTCCGGTTCCTGCAGAGATGTTCAGCAGACATGCAGTCAGAGGAGACTGAAATCCAGGGTGTGCACTTGAGATCACTGCAGACAATTCCAGGAGGTTAGATTGGAGAGTCCAGAACATTCTCTAGAGAGAAGACACGTCCTGGAAATTGGAGGAAGACTCTTGCTGAAGAGGAAAGGGCAATCAACAGAAGACTTTGTGAAAAGCAACCAGGCATGTGGGGAAACAAACCCGGGACATATTCATCAGGCAATAAATAGTGGCAGATTTGTGAAAGGGAACAATGTTCTAAAGTCTGAGGATATTGTAGCTAATATTCAGTGATGCATTTCTAAAGTTAAGCCTGATGCTAGGTAATGTGAAACACTAGAAGGGTTACAAGTTTCCCTTGACCTTGAGAAGATGGCCTCCATCTTCAATTATTCAACAAACAACAGAACTTCCATCCTCATGGTGCGTGATTAAGTCAACCTGGACCACCTGCCGTTGGCACTAAGGGAACATGAAGGGGAGTAAAAATGATCTTCATTGTCTACGGGCTCATGGTCCTTTGGGGGTTCTGTTCATTAAAGATGAAGATCAGCACACGACCATTTCAGCACAAAGCATCAGGGCGGTGACAGAGGCACAGGACAGACCATGTCACAGCAGTGCACAAGATAAGGGTGACAAATGACTCTTGTTTGACTGACAGATACAGGGAGGCTGCTACGCTGGCCACAGCTGGGTGTGAAGGTGGGAGGCTTGCTAGACGGAAAGGCCATCGGAGCAGAGCAGCCAGAGAAGGAAGCAGAAAGGCGGCAAATCCCGCCAGGTGCCTTGATCGTCTCGCTTGGGTGGCGGCCATGTGAGTGTTTGGAATTATTACCCAGCAAGACAAAAAGAGACACGGAGCAGACCGTGGCGCGGTAACATGCTGAGCCAGCCACCACCGCGTGCTGACACAGCCGTGTTCTTGGCTGAGGCGCTGTCTCCAACTCTGCCAGACAAACTATGAGAACAAAGTGAGATCCGGAGTGTGACTGCGCTGAGTAGATCCTGCCAGTGGCCAGAAAGACCTTTCCACACTGGGTGACTAGCGGGGACTGAAGGAAGGATTCCTCCAACAAGGAGGTCAGTGGACAGTGAGCAGAAATAACGGGTGCGGAACAGTGCAGGGTGGGTGCTTCTGTCCTCACTGAACTCGGCAGAGTTAACAGAAAAGCAGATGAGGGCATGAGAGCTGACCAAGTTCACACTGTGCATTTAAGTCACCTTGTAAAAATTTTGTCTGATAAAACTACACTAACTGTGAGTGCTGGAGAATGACCGGCTTTTCCTCCAGCTGGTTGCCGGCTGCTGAAGGAGGCCACCTTTAGCGGGATGCTCTCCCAATAGGACACCACACATTTCCCCCAAATTTGTAGAAGCGGGAAGATAAAATAACCCAAATAAAGAAAGGAATGCATGTGGAATGCTTGCTTAATGAGTACTGAAAATATTTGGCTCCAACTTCAAAATTTCTGAGATGGTTGATATATTGGTATTTGTTTAGCATGCAAAGGCAGTGACAGCAGTTATTAGAATCATTAACATTTTTACTCAATTTGTTTCTCAGATATCAACTATTCCATGAACCCTTTGTGTGGATACATATGATTAAGCCAAAAGCAAATTGGTAAAAAAAAAAAGAAAGAAAATCCAGATTTAGGCTAAATTAATTATTGTTGAGTCTTCGCAAGAAAGGGTGATCTTGGGTAGGAATTTACATTTTATATATGGCACAGGCCTGTCAAGGGCTAGACTTGAACATTTCAAATCCCATTTAAGGAATTTATAAACAGATAAAACTCTGCCTTTCGTGATATATAATTATAAGTTTGTTCTTTTAATACCTTAATAACTTGAGGTCAGTTCCTTGGAGAATTTGCATAAATTGATAACTAATACGTTATACCAACTCTGAATAGCTTTTAAAGGTTAAGATGAGAATGGTCATAAGTAGACAATTTTTTATAATGTCTCAAAACATTTTGAAATTCAAGATTTATGGAAACTCAGCCATGAGAGATTCAAATTGTTTTGCTCTTAGCAAATGGAGATGACCTTCCTTGGGGTAAAAGCTTCAAATGGCTGGAAAATCAAATTCTTAAGCCTCCTTGGACTTCTAAGAGCTCTTACAAATAAACATTTTAGTAAGCTAACTTTAACTGGATTAAAAACACATGGGCAGATTGTCCTGGAAACACAATGGACTTATTTTCTAAAGGATAATATATTCAGCAAAATGCATTTTAAATTTGACAGATCCCTCTTACCACTAGAACATACATGAGATTTTGAACTATTCAAGCCATAATTGGTCTCTCAGACTCAACACCCAAGTTTCAGAAAACAAATTCATGGAATGGTGATGATCTTAAGATGCACTCAGACTCTTTCCGGGGAGAATGTGCCATAGAACCTCTTGTTATCAGGTGAGCCACAGTGGGTGTCTACATGTGATGAATTTCTCTGGGAGTCA
Organism: Galagoides demidoff; assembly: GCA_963574575.1. Lineage (NCBI taxonomy): Eukaryota > Metazoa > Chordata > Mammalia > Primates > Galagidae > Galagoides > Galagoides demidoff. The sequence continues at coordinate 32,899 of CAUYQV010064137.1, forward strand.
TTTGCAAGGAAGAACATTAATGTCCATGATTTCCACCCTGTATGCAATTTTTAGAAAAACAATTTCTAAATAGATAATGAAAAATACCATCCTTGGAAGTCTAATAGTTTGTAATATCAATCTGTCCATAATAATTGTCAAGAATTCAATATTGACCAAAATACTGTACAAGGCAGTATGAGGTTAGAAATAAAGTAAAAAAAAAAAAAAATCTCCAGAAGTTTAAGATGTTGTGTTAGGGACAGTCTAGGGAAAAGCCCGGAGCTCAGGATGCTGAGGAAGCCTCCTGCTGACACAGGTGATTTTCGCCTCATGCTTCTGTCTGTCGGCAGCACCGTCGTCAGCAGCCCGTCCATCTCCCGAGCGTCCTCACCAGCGCTGACACGGGAAGAGAAAGGCTAGAACAGTTATGAATTTTTAATGAAATTACTGCAAAGCAAATTTCAATTATCACACCCAGCACTAATGATCACTTAGCATATTCAGGTTTTATTGGTTTTTCCTCCCTTCCTGGGCTTCCTAATTCTAATAATGTGACATAATATGAAAGGTTCAGTAGGTCTTTATTAATGATATATACAGAGTGATTTATTTTATTTATCGACAAGAATACATTTAGCATATTAGCACTGTTAGCAAACAAGAAATTTATGCAACGCTTTTCTGAAAAGGCTGGAACGACCTCTTCTTCCTCCTTTACCCCATTAGAGGCAGGAGGCCGGCCGGCCGTCATGCAGAGGGAGTCTGCTCTATGAGAAGTAAAGTAAGGAAATCTTAGCTCCCATATCACCAGCCACCACCGAAGGGCCAAAAAACACAGGAGATGAAGATGAACTGTAATAACGGAAATTTGTAGTGATGCTTAGTCCCATGTGTAAAAGCCGGTATCACCGGGTGGCTTTTTGTAGCAATACTTAACCGCAGGTGTGTGATCAGTGCGTATGTGACAGACTTGAGTGAACACATTACCAGCCTGCTAGAGAGGATTCATCCCACACATGACCGAGCCTCTGCACACCGCCAAGCCCTGGGGATCCAGGTGCCGACCTTCAGGGCATCGGGTGTAACGGGAACCACAGCCCCGAGCTGCAACTGTAAGCCACAGTTTTCGACCCCTACAGAGCTCTGAGCCTATGAGAAGAGCAGATGGTCCACAGTTGTCTTCTCAACGCCACTTCATTTCTGAGATTTTTCTTTTATTAACTCTTTTAGTTTGTAAAATTCCAACTTTCCTCTCCCGCAGGGTGGACTCTTTGCTACCTTGTTGCCCCCACTGATCTGGTGGAAGACGCATCTTTCTGCAGTTGTCCTGATCCGGGGTGACAGCGGTGGGTCTGCATTGCACCTGGGAGGGCACGAGTGTCAGGATGTCATGTGACCAGGCGTGTAAACCTCTTGATCTTTGCCTCAGTTTTCTTTTGTGACTGATGTATGGTCCGAATTTCTGGATAACGTTATTTTTTTGGAAATAGGTAACTTATGTACGTATAATTTTTCTTCATAAAAAAATAAAATCAAACCTACATACAATTCTACATATGATTTGAATTACTTTACCACTGTTCAAGGTATTTGAATAACAATTTAAGAAGTAGATTAAATTCCCTAATGAAATTCCCTAATGTTTAATCGCATGACCGATAACACCTGTACTATAAAATGTATCACTTTCAAAAATCCAGAGTGAGGGAGACACAGGCTTAGATTCCAAGTTCCCCCAAAGGAAATGGGCTTTTCAAAGTTCTAATCCAAAAATACCAAAGAAGTGATTGAGAAGAATGATAAATATATTAAAAAATTACATATTTTTAAAATGACTCAGTCTAATATCAATGAAAATCAGAAAGTGGAGTGGGTAATTGCTCTGGCTAGGACTGCCAAGACTATGGTGAAGAGAAGTGAAGAAGTGACCATCCTTGTCTTATTTCTAGAAAAAGAGTCCCTCTTCTGCCGTAGAGGACGCCGTCTGCTGCGGGTCCCTCAGACATGGCCTTTCCTGTGTTGAGGGTCATTGAGAGTTTTGTCATGAAAGGATGTTGAACGTGCCACACGGTATATAAATCAAGTGAAATGTATGAAGACAGGGCTCGACATCTACTTTATCTTGATTACAATTCAAGTGGGTTTTTTAAGAAATGTGCATTCTGTCGTTATTGGGTATAACATCCTGAATGTGCCCATGTGATCTGCACAGGGAAGGCCTTGCACACTCTGTCTGCAAACCCACTGAGGCTCTGTCCAGAGGGTCTGTGAACACTGCATCAACGTAGTGATTACACATTTACCTGTTGTTCCCCTTAGTTCGCTTACTTTTTGTTTTAATGTAGATGGAAGTTTGTTGTTATGTGCATATATATTTATGATTATGCCTGTCTAATAATTTGATGCATGTTTTATTATAAAATGACTCTCTTTCTTGCTGAAATTATTTTTTCCTTCAAGTCAAGCTTTTCTGGTATTATGTATATCCACAGTGACATTCTTACATGGACTGTTTGCATGATGTATCAATTTAAGACATTTTAATCCTAATATTCTTAAGGTTCCTCAGCCATCATATTTAATTTATATCACTCCTATTTTTCAGTCATGCTTGCCAATCTGCCTTATCGCTGTAACATTTATTCCTTTTATAACTAATATAATGACTGATACGGTTGGTTTATGTACGCCATCTTGCTATTGGATTTTGAATTAACTTATCTGTTTATCCCCATCTTTCTGGCTTTTTGTTACTTTATTTTAAAACTCAAATTATTGTCTTTTAATTTCCCTATTGAATATACAGCTGTAGTTTTTATCCTTTCTGGGGTTGATTTTAAATTTTTGTTAAGTTCTCTTAACTTATTCCATGTCATGGATAGACTATGAACCAATTCATGTGAAAGATCACATTTTTCATCTGTGCAAATGTTATTTATAGTATATGCACATTCATAAAAAATATAATGCTGTTATTTTTGTCATAAAATTTCTTGTTCAAAACTTTTTGAAGGACAGTGTTTCACATTCACCCACAGGGTTCCATTTCTTGGGCTCTATGTCCACTCCTTCTAGTCTGAATTTTCTCTTTCATTCTCCTTCAGTCTAAAGAGTTGGCTTTGGCAATCTTTGTGGTGGGGATTGTCTGGTGACATAATCTCTCAGCCATTGCTCACATAAAAAACATTTACTTTACCTTCATTTATAAGTTATGTTTTGACTGGATAGGGAATTGTGGATTCATGGGGCATTTTCTTTATTTTTTTCAGTACTTAGGGGATTTATTGTATAATTCAATGGTAGGTGACAAGTCAGCCATCATTGTTGTTGATTGTTCTTCTGCAGGTCATGTGTCTTTTTCTCTTTACTTTTAAGCTCTTTCCTTGGTTTCTGCGGGATAGTGGCATTCAGAACTAGTTTGAATATTTTGTGCCCAGCCTTTGTTCCCTTTATATAATATTTCTTCTCTCATTGGTTTTTCAGTTATTTAGGTTAATATTTTCACTAACTTTGGGGGATATTTGATCATTTTTAAATTGCTTGGGTTGCAGTTTCTTTTTCTCCTTCTCTTTCATCTGAAGTTACACATGCTATAGATCAGTAGGAAACTTTTTTCATATTTTTCTCTCTGCTTTTTATATTAAAAATATTTCTGTTGGCCTATCACGTGTATTCAAATTCATGCCCTGATTTTATGTAGACGCCAGTGTTCTGTAAAGCCTGTTCAGTGAATTATTTACATAAACTTTTTATAATAGTTTTACATTTACCAAAAAATGTCAAAGATAATGCAGAGAATTCTCATTACCTCACATTGAGCTTTCCCCATTACTAATGTCTTACAGGGACATGGAATGTTTATCACCATTAAGGAACTGATACTGCTGTATCATTAACAAAGAGTTAATCAGATTTCCTTCCTTCTTAATAGATGGCTTTACCCCATTTTCAGGGTCCTAGACAGACACAGCATGCTTAGTTGCTGTGTGTTCCCCGCTTAGGACAATTTCATGGACTTTCCTTACTTGTGATGCTCTTGAGAATGTGGGAAAGCACTGGGTAGAGACTTCGTAGACTGTCACCAAACTGATATTGGTCTTTCACTCTGATCACCTTGCATCGTATCAAAGGCACTCAAAACTGTTAATGTTAACTGCGATCCTCTCATGGGGCAACACTTGCTTTTCTTACACTTTTCTCTTTATATTATACTTTTCAAGGTTATATCACTGTATTTTGAATTCTACAGTACAGGGCATATTTATTATTATTTTATCACATTTATTTGTTTATTCATTCATCCATTTATTATTTTCCTAAACACTCCAGATTATTCTATATTTTTTAGATTTTCATTTTATTTTCTTAACTGGCATGTAATTGTGCACATGTATGGGTACACAATATTTCTATCTGTACCGTGTGCAGTGATCAGACTGAATGACCAGCAGACAGTCACATGCAGTGATCAGATTGAGATGACCAGCATACGGTCACATGCAGTGATCAGACTGAATGACCAGCATACGGTCACAGACAGCTGCCCTTCCTCTGCGCCGGGAGCCTAAAAGGTACAGGGTCTCCTTCCAGCTACTGGAAACTATATATTGTTAGCTGCAGTCGTCTCACTGTGGAACACAACACTAGAACTTCTTTCTCCTCTCTAGAGGTAATTTTATATTTTTGTATCCTTTAACAAATCTCACAATCTTTATTCCGGAAAACTAAGACATTAATTTTATTTCTTATATACTAAAATGACTATTTGGTAGAAAATATAATTTCATAATATATGTAAACTGATTTAAATATATTATTGATAGTTACCTAGTTGGTTAATTGAGATGTTTTTCTCTAAATTATCAGAAAAGAGCATTTTCTCAAAGGCGATGATTAAGAAATAGTTAAATCTAATTAACTAAGCCTGGTACGTAACATCAGATTCAAACCCAAACTCAGCATGTAATAAACGTATGAGATTGTGTATGAAGATTTGTATCATCCTAATTTGAATGGTAATTCCCAAGAAAGCAATCTATACCAAACAAACAAGAAGTAAGAAATCACTTCTCTACACTTTGTGAGTCAGAACAGGGTTGTACCTGTTGGACCTGGGGCCCGGCCGGCTGTAGATTTTGACCACTACTGGTTATCCACCCTGGGGCCACTGTCCACTTATCTGTAAAAGGAGGCTAGTGCCTTCTTCATGGGATAGTGAGACTGGAAACAGATTAGGAAAGTGGAAAGCACCTGTAGAGTGCCTCACATGTGCTGCCTTCAGTACTTTTAAAACTGCATTATTTCTACACTTCTTCAAACCCTTTGCCACCACTTCAACCCAACAGTGAATCTCAGTAGCTTCTAAATGATAATCTCCACTCCAAGGTGATCTCTATCACATTCATTTACTATTATGCCTTTATTTTTAGCCTTTCACTCCCTGAATTCAAACCCTTCTACAGTGTTTACCTAAACTGGATCCACATCCTTTCTGTGTTCTCTCCTGCCTCACCCCTGCCCACACTCCTAACTCCTTTCCCCTTCTCCTGGTCCCTGCATGTGGGTGATTTTCAATCTCTACCATTTTCCCAGAGAATCCCTCTTTAAACCTACCCTTTTCTCTTAATGCAGGTTGGATATGATCCTAGGCAGAGCACCTCTAGACTGCCAGAGCTGTACCCTGCCCCATGACTTCCTGAGCCGTACACTTCATTGTGACCTCTTCCAGTGCTGGCTGATTGATAACTTCAAGTCTGTGACTCAGCCTCTCACCTCTACTCCTGACATGTGCACGTCATCAGCATCAGTAGCTTCTTAGTTATAGATGAATCTTAGACATAAAGTCCCCATTGTAGATAAAAGACTTAAATCCTTAATTTAACATTGGCCAGGTTTATCCTTTCCACACCCATAACCTCTAAATGAGGGCGAGGTGATGGGGAGGGGTAGGTGTTCCTTATTCATCTTTGAAATCCCACAAAAGCATAAAGGAAGAAAAAGGAGAACACAGTTTCACCATGACTTCATGGTGACATCCTTAGCAAGTGCAAAGAATAAAAGCACCAGAATTTCTGGAGGAAACTGTCTTGGAAGTCATTTTATTGCAAATAATTTCAAACAAATCAACAAAAGTCTCTACTGCATTGTTTCATTTTTGTTTGCTTTTATTTAATGGCTTGATACAACACAAATCTATTTTTCACAGTATTGTAGGTCAGAAATCCAACATGTTCTCTGCCCAGAGTTTGCCAACACTTCAATCCAGGGGTTTGCCTGGCTGGAACCTCACTGGAGGCTCATTCTTCTTGTTGACAGATGTCACTTTATTGTGATTGTAGGACTGAGGCACTGGTCTTCTTGTTGGCTACCAATCAGGGACCCCCTCAGCTCCTGGAAGTGGCCCACAGATCCTTGCTACAGGATCTATCCTAAGTCCTCTTGAATCTCAGTACGCATAGAAATAAAACTCAACAGAAACCAAGAATTTGGGAGGGGCAAGAAAGGATGAGTGAAATCACCCCTAATGGGTATAATGCATAATGTCTGGGTGAGAGGCATGCTTGTGACTTTGACTCAAACCTTACAGAAGCAATTCATGTAACCAAAACTTCTATACCTCTGTAATATCTGAGATACAAAAATAAAAGTTCTTGAGGAGAAAGGTCTGATGCAATACTACTACTTGTTACATTTGCTTATTTCAAATGTTCAAATGGTGACTATGTCTTAAGTAGGACTCAATAGGAGTCTGATGTGGCCAAGGTTACCTTTCTATCTTTCCAGAGCAGTTTTAGTGTACTTCTACAAGATATCTCTGAGATATTACCAGAGAAGGTCTATTTTTATAATACTTTTCCACTTGGGGTTCTTGAACAACAGGAGTTAGCATATCTCAGGTTGGTGTGAGGGCAGGCCTGCCATCTAATTCTGAGGAAGCCAAGCATTCCTACCTGGCTCTGTCCTCCCATGACCAGCTTTGTGATCACAGGCTGATTATTTCTACTTCTTCCTAGATTTCAAAGTTCTCTGCATAACCATGAATCATTACCCAGTCTCTGAATTGCTGTGGTTGAAAAAACTATAAGATGCCCCCAAGATTCCCAGCCTCTGATGTACACCCTGTATAATCTCCTCATGAGGGCAAGTGGAACATATGGGTATGAAGAGATATTACCTGTACAATTAGGTTTCCAAGTAGATGAGTTTGAGTGGATCAAAAGAGAGAGCATGTTGCTTTGCTGCTCTGAGGAGCAAAGTGTGGCTTGGCTGCAGTGAACTGACTGACTGCAAAAGTCATAGGGAGGGAAATGGATCTCACTTTGTTGTCCAGGCAAGATTGCAGTAGCATCATTATAGCTCATTGCAGCCTCCAAATCCTGGGCTCAGATGATCCTTCTACCTCAGTCTCCCAGGACTCAATGACATTTGAGGATGTGGCTATAAACTTCAACACAGAAGAGTGGGCTTTGCTGGATCCTTCCCAGAAGAATCCCTAAAGAGATGTGATGTGGCAGACCTTGAGGAACCTGATCCTTGTAGGTTTATATTTAAGAGTAAAATGAGAAGAACAGGATTTTGAAGATCATTACAAAAATCCTAGGATAAATCCAAGAAGTTACATAGCAGGCAAACTCCACAAAAGTAACAAAGGGCATCAAAGTAGAGAAAACTTGAGCCAGATTCCAGAGTATGTTCTGGATAGGAATAGTATTCCTGATAAAAGCACATGAGAGCTGTGTGTGTGGAGAGGTCGACATGGCCATTCATTTCACATAAGAGATTACACTGTACGTGAACCAAATGAGTATCAGGAATATAGAAAGAAGCCATCTACATGTAACTAACAGAGAACCCACTGTGATCGCCACTCATTTACAGCACATGGAGGGCTTCATACTCACACTGGAGAGAAACTTTAGGATTATAAAGAATGTGGGAAAACTTTCATTCTCCCAAAAACTTTCATAGATACAAGATGGTCCACACTGGAGATGAACTTTATAAATGTAAGTTTTGTAGGAAAGCCTTTGCTTATCTCAGTTTGTAATGTTTACATGAAAGAAGTAACACTGGGGAAAAACCCTATGAATGAAGCAAGGTGGGAAAGCCTTCAGGTATTCCTATTACACTGAGTGACAGGAAATAATTCACACTGGAGAGAAGCCCCATGAATGTAAAACATGCGGTAAAGCCTTTACTCATCCTTGTTCTGTTCCAAACCATGAAAAGACTCACAATAGAGAGAATCCTTATGAATATAAGTAATGTAGGAAAGTATTCTCTCTTAAAAGATTTCAAAATCACGTGGTAATGCACACTGGAGTGGGATATTATAAACGTAAGGTCTGTGGGAAAGCCTGTGGTTATTCCAGTGCAGTTCTAATACATGGAAGAATCCACACTGCAGAGAAGCCCCTGTCAATGTAAGCAATGTGGGAAAGCCTTCAGTTGTTGCAGTTCCTTTCAAAAACATGAATGAATTCACATTGGAGAGAAATTCTATTAATGTACAAAATGTGGGAAAGCCTTCAGATTCTCATTTCTATTCAAAATCATGAAAAAACTCACACTGGAGAGAAACCCTATGAATGCAAGAAATGTGGGAAAACATTTACTTGTCCTACAAGGCTTCAAAGACACAGAATAACACATCCTGGAAATGGAGCCTATAAATGTAAGGTATGTGGAATGGCCTTTGACATTTTCCAGTTTATTTTGTATACATGAAATAACTCATGCAGGAGAAAAACTCCATGAATGTAAGTAACACAGTAAAGCCTCTGTCATTCTGGTTGCTTTTGGAAACATGAAAAGACTCACAGTGGAGAGAAACCCTATCAATGTAAGCAATGTGGGAAACCCTTCATTTATCACACTTCTTTACAAACATGAAAGATAATATACTAGAGATAAGCTGTAATAATATAAATAATGTGGTAACACCTTCATGTAGTCCAAGTACACTGAAATATAAAAGAACTAACACTGGAGAGAAATCCTGTGAACCTAAGGAAAGCATTCCATTTTCCCAGCTTCTTTTAAACTCAGGAAATACAATGATAAAGAGCCTGTAAGTGTAAAAACCATGGAAAAGTTTTCAGGCTTTTCCAGTTTCTGTTGAATGCATCAAAGAACTCTTTCTTACTGGGTAGACACTCTAGGAATGTTGAAGGCATTTTAAAACATGAAAAAAGACTCACACTGGAGAAAAGGTCTATGAATGTAAAAAATGTAAAACTTTTTATTCCTATTATATTTGAATACATGAAAGAATTCATTCTGTTGAAAAATCATATTATGTAAGGAGTACAGGAAAGCTTTCATTTATTCTACTTCTACTCCAAAGCATCAAGTTACCCATACTAGAGGAAAACCCTAAATAAAGACTGTGGGAGGAGGTCAAGCATGATGACTCATGCCTGTGGTCCTGGCAATCTGGGAGTCCAAGGCAGGTGTACTGCTTGAGCTCAAGAGTTCAGGGCCAGCCTGAGCAGCAGTTAGACTGTGTCTCTACTCTACTTAAAAAAAAAAAAAAAGTCAGGCTTTGTGGTAGGCTCCTATGGCCCCAGCTACTTGGGAGACTGAGGAGGGAGGATCACTTGAGCCCAGGAGTTTGATGTTTCTGTGAGCTATGATGCTATGTCACCTTATTCAAGGCAACAGAGTGAGACTCTGTCTCTAAATAAATAAATAAATAAATAAATAAATAAATAAATAAAAGGCACATAGGAAGGACCAAAGGACCATACACAGTGGCTGACTCCTAGCACTCTAGGAACCGAGGAGGGAGCATTGCTTGAACTAAGATGTTCAAGAGTAGCCTGAGAAAGAGTGGAATACCCATCTCTAGAAAAAATAGAAAAATCACACAGGCATGGTGGGGCATATGTGTAGTCCCAGCCACTTGGGAGGCTGACAGCTAAGGCAAGAGAACCATTTGAACCCAAGAGTTTGAAGTTGCATACAGTAAACTATGATGATGCCACTGTATTCTAGCCTCTCTAGCCTAGGTGACAGAGTGGGACCCTATCTCAACAAAAAGGAGAGTGATATGTGGGATAGCATTCTTGTTATCACATAGACTGTCTAGCACACATGGGAATGCATACTGAAGAGAATTATAATTGTGAAGAGTGTGAGAAACCCCTTAACCAGCCTAGTTCCATTCACAGCCATCAAGGAACACAAAGTAAAAACCCTCTTGAGTATCAGCCATGTGTAAAAGTCTTCATTTGCTCCTCATATATGAATGCAGACTGGAAAAGTACAAAAAAATGTTTGGTTTTTGAAATATTTTTTGTTTTTGTGTGGGGGGAGAGAGTCTCACTTGCTCTGCTACCTCAGTTGAACTGCAGTGTCACCATCATGGCTCACAGTGGCCTCAAACTCCTGGGCCTAGGTGGTCCTCCTGCCTCAACCTTCCAAATAGCCATGATTGCAGACATGCACCAACATGCCTGGTTAAGTTTTTATAATTTTGATTAAGATGAGGAGTTGCTCTTTCTCATTATGGTCTTGAGCTCCTGACCTCTGATGATCATTTTACATTGGCCTCCAAGAGTGCCAGCATATTATAGCTACTTATGGTGTTGAATGCTACACGTTTTGATAAATGAATAGTGTAATGTATCTACCACTGTAGTGTTATGCAGAATAGGTTCATTGCACTAAGATATCCCTATGTGCTGCCTATGTAACATCCCTAATCAACCCTAGGACACCTCTTCCTTTTATTCCTATATTCATGTTTTATTTAAGTGTTTAGACATATCTATAATTGATTCTTCAAAATCCTTATTCTCTAATTCCTATATATATATGTATATGTATAATTATGTACATATAAAACTATACACACACATACATATGAGGTTTGACAATTGAGTTTATGAACTCATCCTGGAAAAAGTGCTAATACCTCATTGCTAAATATCACTATAGTCACCTTCAAAGTTCTTCCCTTGCGAAGCTATATACCAATGCCAGCATCTAGTCTACCCTTCAAAGCAATTTTGGAACTCTTTATCTAGAATTACCCTCAGAGTTGTTGTAATATGATGATATGACAATTAAGTTCATGAACTGTCGCTGTGCACTTACCTTGGCAGCACTGTACAAACAACTCAGTATGGTTTCATAACTCACAGCTGTGTCTGTGTTGACGTGTAGTGGTGTCTTTCTGAGTAGTGTTCATTACTGTTGTAGCATGTTTTTGTGTGATGTTGAGAAAATGTCAGAGCTTGAATTAGAGAAATGCACAAATATTCAATTTCTCGTTATACTTGGCAAGTGAAATCAGGGACATGTTAGTCAAAGTTTATGGGGATAATGCCATAAAGAAAATGGCAGTGGACAAATGGATTAAACGTTTTCCTGAGGGAAGAGAAGGTGTCACTGATGAAGAGAGGTCTGGTGGCAGTAACGAGCAAAACTGAGGAAGATACTGCAAAAATTCATTGAATTGTGCATCAAAATTGTCAGCTGACTATGAGAAGTACAGAAGACTGAATAAACATTTATAGAGAAAATCTTAACTGAAAATCTTGGCATGAGGAAGGTGTGTGCAGAAGTGGTCCCAAAGGAGCTCCTGGATGAACACTGTCTATGAGGGAGTTTGTAGCCAGGAACAAATAACTGTACTGGAACACCCTTCCTGCTCACCTGCTGGCCCCCAGTGACTCAAAGATAAAGGAAATATTGAAAGAAGACATTTTGATGATATTCAGGACATCGTAATACAATGACAGCTCTGATGACCACCCCAGAAAAACAATTTCAAAATCTATTTGAAGTGTGGACTAGGTGCTGGTGTCAGTGCATCGCTTCCAAGGGGCGTCCCCATTCACAGAGAGCAACTGTGCTATTGTCTAAACGGCCCATGTGTGAGTGTAAAATATGCCCAGCTTAGTGTTTTCAGGAAGAAAGAGAATTTACCTTCAGCCAGTTTATAGCTTATTTATTTGACCTCAATCTTCTTTAATTTCATCAAATGTAAGAATATAAGTAACGTAGCACCTATTATTAACACTAATGATCTAAGCTCTGTCTGTGTGGAGTCCCCTTCCTCCAGGCTGGGCCTGCTCTTCTCCCTGGGGACTGGCTGTTGGTGGCAGGTGCAGGGGGCAGAAACTCAGCTTCCAAGGAGGTGCTGGGCACCTCAAACTCCACCTTCCACAAATGAATCCAGCATGCTGTTCACAGGGAGGATAGGGGAGTGTGTTCCCAAGCACAGTTTATAAATATTCTTTCTAAATTGTCTAACATGTTCAAAGGCATTTTTAATATTGCTTCAATTTAATTCTGGCACAGGGAAATCTGTCTGCACAATAGTTTTCCCTAAGTCCTTGCTAGTAGCTTCTCACAGACAAGGGGTGGAGACAGAAAAGAAATCTCAGTTATGCCTTTCATATTCTAAAGAGATGTGGGCAGCCATGCTGACGAGTGTGCACACACAATCACGCAGAACACCTCTCAGGGTCGGGGGGCACAGCTCAGTCCAATGTGCACCAAACACCTTCTGCCCTTCCTTTCTCCCAGGCCCCCACCTGATAACTGACAGGAGCTGGAATTACCGAGACAACCAGTGTGTTTCCTGGGAGTTGGACTCATGAAGACAACCCTCCCTGCAGGCAGTGTCCGTCTCCACTCCTGGAAGATGAGGAGTAGCCTCCTACCATCCCACAGGGCTGAGGTTGGGCAGCAACTGGGCTGTGGTCCCCAGGCCAGCTGGGAGACTAGGGGATATGGTTGCCCTCTAACTGAGCTCCACCTTCTGTCCATCCGTGCTTGCCTAATTGGCTGCACTTCCAGCCAGGGGGAGTGGGGGCGGGCTCTTGACCCCATGGAGCCCAGGCACACTCACTAGGTCCCCCTGGGGGCCCTTTGAGGGATAACTATGACTCATGGGGCCTGCCGTCTCTGGGAACCCCTGCCTGGCTTTGCCTGTCCCCAAGAGGGCTTGGGGAGCAGTGCCGGAGTGCAGGGCTCCAGCAGTACTGGAGGAACAGTGTGGGCTTCGGGCAGCCTCCCACAAAGTCCGGGCCGAGATAGGGAGGGGATTGCATGTCCTTCTGCCCTGGGTGACCTCTTCACTTAGCGTACGCAGTATCCTCTCCCCATGGAGTTTTAGGGGAGCAAACTGGAAGGCTTTTCTTTTTGGGAATCTGTCTGTGTCCTCCGTGGTTTCCCTGGGCCTGAGGCACCTTTGGGGAGGTGCTATTATGCCAAGCCTGGCCCCAAGTGGAGACGCGGAGGGGAGGTGACCACCAGAGGAGTCCAGGACATCCTTTTCAAGATGCTGGGCTTGAGAAGGGAATTTTTCTCTGCAGGAACCTCTTTTGGCACAATGGTAGTCTACGTCCAAAAACTTCTCTGCACTTCTGTGACAAATAACAACTTCCCCCAGGGACAAAAATGTCTAGAGGAATGAGAAGAAGGTCATGTGCTCACAAAAAAGAAACACACTCGTTTAAAATATGATTTGTGTGTACAGAAACAGAGGCACACCTGCGGCAGGTGTTTCTTGAGTAACTGCTGTGGGATGGGCTCGGCAAGCCACGAGGTCAGCAGCACCAGGTGAGCCATTCTGAATTAAATCACCAAGGCAGAAAAATAATAAGCACTGAGACCTGTCCGCAGGCTCCTGGATGAGGGCCAGGAGCACACACCACCTCCAGGACACACAGGTAAACAGAACTGCTACATGTGTGAATGTCAACGGCACGCGCAGAGTCTGCTCTGGAAGGGAGTTGTAAGTGTGCAGAGTCAGTTAAAAGGATCCATCCAGGGTGAAGGAACTCATGTCATTTTCCATGAACATTTTTTTAATTTAACTTAAAATAGGAAGTACATCCTAAAGCCATTTCAGGGGGAAATCATTACTGTGGGTCCCAGGAATGGTGGCAGGTAAGATCTCTGCGGGAACCTCCATGTGGGTCCTCATTTCATGGTTTTGAGAACTTGAACTTGAAAGTCAGTACCCACCTTCCCACTCGGGGAAGTGAGCACCAGAGTTTTGGCTCCACTGAACTGTCCCCTGGTACATTACACGACAGAGGACACGTGTGCAACAGTGTGGGTGGGGCTTTGCAACCTGCCCTTGAAGCTGTTTCAGCCCATGGTGGCTTCACCCATGGAGCAGCCCACTAGGGTTTATGATAAACCCACAGCTCCCAAAGACCCAGGCTCCCTGGAGGCCCCCAAACACCCCAAGCTGTAAGCAAAGGCTGGTGACAGCCCACAGTCTCTGCAGCATCCTCCCTCCTTCTGCCTCAGAGACTCTTGGTGGAGAAAAGGAAGGTTGTAGTTAAAAAACTATGATGACAACATAGTTCCCAAGTTGGGAGGCAGGGCTCCGGCTGCCCAGTCTGTAATTAAGCAATAATCCCCAGAAACACAGTCAGGACCAGCACTTAATGACGACTTGTTGGTTAACAGCTCGGCCTGAAGCTGAAGATTGTTAACACTCTATCAAACTCCTTGTTAAGAGCATGAAGTTTTATTTAAATGCACTTGGATCGCAACTGGAGAGCAGGGGGCACCGGGCAGCCCCCAGTGACTAATGACCCCCTGGGGGGCTGGTACATTCCAAGGCGTTTGCACAGAGCGTTAACTGCTGCTGGCTGGTGCCCCTCTGCACAGGACCTGGACTGTCCTGGGGCTCAACATCTTTCTCTCCCCTCCTGTCAAAGACTGATTTGTCTTACTGGGGTTTGTTGTGTTTTTAGTGTTGCCAACATTTCAACCTGTGGGATTTATCTGAGGCATCTTTCAGTTCTGGAATTTCAGGAAATGCCCAGGAGAGGCCACAACCATCAGCTCCAGCTTGAGCTGCCACTAGCCCCAAGCTCCCTTGAACCTGGTCTGGAGAGGAACCTTTCCCTCTCCTCTGGGTCACCGCTGCAGCCCCTCTGAGAATAGCAGGGCTTCTCCCTGGGAGTAGCCAGCAACTCCAGAGGAGATTTTAATGAGAATACACTGTGAGATTATTATCAGAGAAAGAAACTACTCTACCTTTAGGATGCTGGGCTCCCTGGAAGGTATCCTCAGAGAAATCTACCGTAAATGCACCCCCCCATGTCAGGAACAGCAGGCTGCCTGTACGGAGCCAGGGGACCCTTGGAGGGGCCTGGGTGTCTGCACTTGCTCAGGTGTCACTGGAAGTAAATGTTCAAGCACAGAGAACCTTTTCAGAGAGGCTTAGGTGTGTCCCCTCCATCCCAGTCCAGTCCAGGCATCCAGAATGAATTATCAGGCTAATGTCTAGAGGGCTCCCTGGAGCTCCGAGTTTTGTCTGTGCAAAGGCTTCCCAGGGAAGCCTGGAACAGATGGTTCAGAGTCCTGCACAGGGCCAGGCCCTTTGTTCTCCTGGCCTGTGAGGCTGTTCTGGGAAGCACCCAACCTGCCTCTGTCATGGATGCTCCATTGTGTGTACTTCATTGTTACTATTATCTAGACCCGCGGGGTGCTCTGGACAGTGAGCTCAGGCAGCCCTCAGCCCACACAGGAACCCCAGTCTCCGCAGGAACCACAGTCAGCCCCGTCTCCTCTGCTCACAGAAGGATCCTTTTGGCCGAGCAGTTAAAAGGTATGATTCATTTACAGACCGTCTATAAAGAAGCCCTGGAGGGAAATCTCTCTGGCCCTTTCCCAGGTGGCTGCCGTACCAGGTACTTCCACAATGACTCCATTGTTTAGGCCCTGTGACACTGAGGCAGGTGGGGACTGAGGAGCTGGCCACTGCCTGACCTCCCCTTACTAAGGTGTTGATGTCCTGTTAGATGCTGAAGTAACGATTGCACAACCACGTGGACCATCCTTGTCACACTCCACGCAGCAGATGCCACTGTGCCACACAGACTCAGGACAGCAAAAACGCTCGCTAGGCCTGGGTTGGCATTTGTGTGATGCCAATAATACTGTCGAAAATTAGGGAGTCAGTAATTCCTAAAGTATATTTTTTGTTATTGATAACAGAATGGAAGATTCATTAAGTTTAAACAGAACGTAAATTTTCACCTTTGGTCGTGATGAAAACAACAAAAGTGATTTTAAAGTAAATGCTTATGAAGAATCCATAGCCCAGGTCTGGGCTGGTCTTGGAAAGTGGCTTAGACACCACTATAGACCTGCGCCCTGGCCACCCTGGGGTCCTTCTCCTGCCACCTCCTTCCTCTCTTTCCAAGAAGACTGCCTTGGCACATGTGCCTCCTTCCTGCCCCAGGTCAGAAACCTCCCAAGTCGTTTCTCTTCCATTCACCCAGGAAGGCTTCCCGGGCACTGGGTGTCCGCCTTCAGGAAGAGCCCTTCTGACCAATCCAACTGGCCCCTCATCACATATCTGTACTGAGTGGTCTGTGTGTGCTACAGCACCAAGGATGCCACTGAGTCCTTCTACTTTCCATCCTGTCACTGAGCCCGATGTCTGTCCTCAGCGCTCCTGGCAGTGCAGGTGATGGTGAGGACACCGGCAGCAGCTGTGAGGACACCTGGCTCGAGGGGCAGTTGAGGTTTCACCTCCATTAGATAAGACCACTTCACTCCTAAGCCACACCTCCTCTCCAACATGACCCTCATTCTGTCCTTTCTAATGGACAGTCTTTACCTAAAATGTAGCAGTCTCTTCCTTAACAGTGACCACCATCAGTCACTGTGTCCATTGTCACCTTCATCACAATGAGAGTTCACTGGCACCTCTGAACAGGTGTCTGCTGGAGATAGGTGGGGGTACAGCATGTCGTATAAGGTCACATGTCAGCGCTCCCCTCCTGTCTGCCATTATCCATTAATTCCACCTGTTTGTGCTGCCGACTGGCAGTGCCCTGGCAATGGCTGCACACACAGGGAAGCTGGGCATGAAAGTAAAACACAAGTAACTGCACAGACTCCTGGGGGAAGGGCCCACCAGCAATGACACACAGGTAACTAACGGCACAGACTCCAGGGGGAAGGGCTCACCTGCAATAGAACACAGGCAACTAACTGCACAGACTCCTGGGGGAAGTGCCCACCTGCAATAGAACACAGGTAACTAACTGCTCAGACTCCTGGGGGAAGTGCCCACCTGCAATAGAACACAGGTAACTAACTTCTCAGACTCCTGGGGGAAGGGCCCACCTGCAATAATACACAGGTAACTAACTGCTCAGACTGCTGGGGGAAGGGACCACCTGCAATAATACACAGGTAACTAACTGCACAGACTCCTGGGGGAAGTGCCCACCTGCAATAGAACACAGGTAACTAACTGCTCAGACTCCTGGGGGAAGTGCCCACCTGCAATAGAACATAGGTAACTAACTGCTCAGACTCCTGGGGGAAGGGCCCACCTGCAATAGAACACAGGTAACTAACTGCTCAGACTCCTGGGGGAAGGGCCCACATGCAATGGAACACAGGTAACTAAGTGCTCAGACTCCTGGGGGAAGGGACCACCTGCAATAGAACACAGGTAACTAACTGCTCAGACTGCTTGGGGAAGGGCCCACCTGCAATAGAACACTGGTAACTAACTGCTCAGACTGCTGGGGGAAGGGCCCACCTGCAATAGATCACAGGTAACTAACTGCTCAGACTCCTGGGGGAAGGGCCCTCCTGCAATAGAACACAGGTAACTAACTGCTCAGACTCCTGGGGGAAGGGCCCACCTGCATTAGAACACAGGTAACT
>CAUYQV010064140.1:0-22538 GCA_963574575.1 Galagoides demidoff
TATTTTTTTTATTATTAAATGATAGCTGTTTACATTAATGTAATCATGGGGTACAGTGTGGTGTTTTCATATACAATTTAAAATATTTTCATCAAACTGGTTAACATAGCCTTTATGTCATTTTCTTAGTTATTGTGTTAAGACGTTTATATTCTACTTTTAGAAAGATTCACTTGTACCCTTGTAAGATAAACCATAGAGGTGATCCCACCAATCACCCTCCCTCCACCTATTAATCCCCTTCCCCCTTCCCCAATATTCTTAGGCTATAATTAGGTTATAGCTTTCATATGAAAGCTATAAATTAGTTTCATAATAGGGCTGTATACATTGGATACTTTTTCTTCCATTCTTGTGATACTTTGCTAAGAAGAACATTTTTCAGCTCCATCCATGTAAACATGAAGGAGGTAAACTATGATTTGTAATCACTTCACAGACAAATCCCAAGCTGGCTACTGCTTTTGGGGTGAGGGCCTTGGGAGTCTGTCTGGGTTAGGCCATTTGCATTGAAAGGATCGTTCCCATGCCCCACAGTCAGTGCCTGGTGTGAATGCTCTTTTGCTCAGTCACTTGCAGCATTTTATTCCCCTAAACTAGAATTTTAAAAGGGATAAAAAATAAATAAGTGAAGTGCAAATAATGAAAAAAAGGATCTTTATCGTAAAAGCTTAAAACTAGAAGCAATGAAGAATATAAAAGCAGGGAAAATAATCAGCACTCCTGTTTTTTCATGTGTTCATCCACTTCTAGAAGGGAAATTGTTTCAGTTAAAACAAATCAGAAAGATGGGTGCTATTTATACTTTGAATGACCGCATTGTTTTGAAGGGGTCTGGAAGCTGGGAATACTTGGGTCACCCTGAATGGAGAGTCACAGTGAATAGGAGAGGGAGCCATGTCCTCCCACTGTCCAAACCCATGTGGTAGCCTGTGTGGAGACCCCAGAAGGAAGAAACAGAAGAACAGGATGGAAGTAAGAAAGCTCTGGAATGCCAGGGTACTCATGCACAATTTTAGAAACTCAAGAAGAGTACCCCTCTTCAAATACTCACACCAAAACATTTTAAAGCTGTTTATGATTCTTTTCTTGAAAACATCACAAATATTCTTTGGAGTATTCCAGATTGTATTTACAACTGTATTGTATTACAAGTACTGTATTTACATTGTATTACAAAGGAACAATGACACTGTTCCTTTATAGCACAAAGTATAAAAAGGGCGTTTATTTGAATAATCTATGATGAATAAAATTAATACATAATTTGCGATTCAAAATATAACTATCCAATGGTTCCTCTGTATTCATTTTCACTCCCTGCTGGAAAGCACAACCATAAACTTTGGAAATAACATAATACAACAAACAAAAGTTAGTTCTGAAAGAAGGAAAGAGGAAGAGCCCAGGACTGTATAACAACACAGTGGCAGAGTGTCTTACAACCCTCACTGGACAGCAGTAGACAACCCAGACCTGATATTCCCAATTCCCAACCTAGTTACAGAAGGCAGCCAAGATAGGCTCATTCTTTCCTCAAACCAAGCAGGAGACCTGCAAGAATGCTAAGTGGGCCTAGTAATGATACAGGGCTCAATCAGAGCCCTGCTGACAATAGGAGGAGGGCCAGTGGAGGTGCCCTTTTCCTTTAAAACAGTGCTAAGCCTTCCTCATTACCCAGGATGACCAGTAGTCATCCTGCCACTAAGTGGCCCATGATGCATGCCATTGCAAACAGGCACATGGAATCCTACCAGAACATAGACTTGACTGGAAAGCATCATTGTCCTCAGAGATTGGAGATGCTTTTCTTCCACAGACACCCTTCCTGCAGAAGCTTTATGTGTCTCCTCAAATAGCACCAACAGGGCTTAGTGGGAACCCAGCGGCATCAGATATTCCACAAGACCAAAACAGTACCACTAAGACTCAGAAGATTTGAGAGCCGGGAAAGTAGACTAGGAGCTGTGTGCTAAGCCTAAACAAGTTAAAAATGAAAATAAATAAAATAACTAAAATGAAATATTTATTTTAATAGGACTCAGAGTCTCCTAAATATCTCCACATTACAATTATAAAATCACCCAATATACCAAAAGCCAAGAACATAACAAACTTAAAAGAGAAAACAAAATTGATTGTTGCCAATACTAAGATAAATTGGATGTTGGAATTGTCAGACAGGAAGTTTAAAGCAGCCATCACAATAGTGATTGAAAAAGCAATTATGAATTCTCTTTAAAAAATTGAAATATAGAAAAATATTATTAAAATATAGGAATTAAAAAGAGCCAAATAGATATTCTAGAACTAAAAAATACAATAACAGAAATAAAAAACACCCTGAATAGGCTCAATAGTAGAGTGGAGATGATAGATCAATAGAATTTACTTAGTCTTCACAGCAGAGAGAATATAGATCAAATAAAATGAACAGAGAGTCAACAACCTATGGGACAATAGCAAAAGAGATAATATTTGTATCATTGAAATCCCAAAAGGAGATGAGAAAGAGAGTGGACACAGACATAGTAACATAAAGAAGTATCAGAAATTTTGTGAAATACATAAACCCAAGTAGAGCAAACCTCAAACAGGATAAATCCAAAGAAATCCATACCAAGAAATATTGTAAACTTCTGCATTTGAAATTCTCTGTTTCAAAGTTGCTAAAAGAATAGATTTTTAACAGTCTCATTATAAAATAAGTTGGTTATTAGATACATACATTAACTAGCTTGACTGAATCTTCCTACAAAGTGTATGTAAATCAAACATCACATTTTGCCCCATAAGTATTCACAATTATTTGCAGTTAAAAATAAAAAAATAATAATGATAAACAGCCAGAGAGAAATGGCACATTATCTATAAAGGAACACCAATTCAAATGACAGAGGTTTTTCATCTGAAACCATGAATCCAGATGGAAATGATACAAAATTTTTCAAGTATCCCCCCCGCCAAAAAACCCAGAACTGTCAACTATGAATTCTATGTAAAATATGAAAATATTCCCCAGAAATGAAGGCAAAATATAGATACTCCCCAGAGAAAGAAAATGAAAATCATATGTTATTGCCAAGCCTACCCTTAAATAATGGTTAAATGAAGTCCACCAAACAGAAAGACAATGATAGAAGAAGAAATCTTGGAACATCAAGAAGACATAACAATGGTAAGAATAAAAGGTGAGTAAATACAATAGATTATTATTTTTCCATGAGGTTTCCATGTACAATGATTGAAAAAAATCAGGATTGGGGAAGGAAGATGACTGACTAGAGACATAGTTGCCAGATTATCCAGGAGAGAAGGAAAGGTCTCAGATAACGAAAAGGTGGGTAAGAAAATACAGCTCAGGTATAATTTGGGGGAAATGTGCCAGAGCGTGCCAGAGATTTCATAGTTGCAGAGCAGAACATGAAGAAAAAAGAAATCAGCGATATCAACTCAGGAGAAGTTTGCAGCATAATGCAGAGGGTAAGTGGGGGTTTTGTTTCTCCTTCCTTCACACCTCCAGTAGTCAGTGGACCTCCAAGCTACTTGGGATCTTTTCTACTCTCATGAGCCCAAGGGCTGCTGCAACTACTGAACTGGGACCTTCTTGAAAATCCAGAAGTGGAAGCATCAGGCTTCCACTTCAGGATCTGTTTAGAACCAAGATGGTGAGCACCATATGCTACTCTGCCCAAAGTGGCCCTTTGTTTACCCCAGGGAGCTCCAGTTCTTCAGTTTTCCCATAAGATAGTTCCCAACTCCTGCCCAGACTGTGGTGGGCTCCAGAGAATTTGTGTGATTACAGAGCTTGGGCAATCTGTGCACACTTCCTTCCAGGGAAAGAAAACAGGAGGGCTGGAGTGCTTGCTCTCCCCCATTCAGACTGTTTTCATAACTGCTCCTCCCCAGCCCAATGCAACTGAGAGAGACAATTGAGTCAATACTCTCAAATATAGCTGCTTCCTCCCTGTTGGTGTGCCAACAAGTCTAAGGTTTCCATAAAGAGTAGGACCTGCAGTAGACTTAGGGGTACTCAGTCTAGAAGTTCCCTGCCTACTGGCACTCCCTGGAGCCATCTACCAGCAGGACAGACATACAGGCCAGATCCTGTACCCCCAGGACTCAGTTGGTTTGCATGGGGACACAGAGGGAAGATTTGAGAACTCAAGTCAGGAGGCAAGGGAGCCCATGTGGGCAGAGCTGACAGGACAGCACAGTGTGGGTTTGAATGGAAGTGAACTGCTGAAGCATCCATCTTGCCACAGGAAAGTCACATTTTCAGACTGGAGGGGTTTTTGGGCAATGAAGTTCTCAACCTGCAGTGCCATTGTTGATGATCTCAGCAAGTTCAGGCACTTGTTTGCAACCAGACACAGGAAGAAGACTCGTGGAGCAGGGTACAAAAGAGAAGAGGGGAACTCACGCCCAGTGGCCAGTCTATGAAACACAGACAGGCCCTTCCCCAAGAGCAGACTTTCTAGTTTGGTGGGGCTGTTTCAACACTTTTCCAGTGGCTTTCCCCAGCAGCCTGGGAGCTGACCTTTGATCCCTGCCAACACAGTTCTAGGGACTACCTCTGTGGAGCCTGAAGGTAGGCTTATCTTGCCTAGCCCTACCCAGCTTCACTCCTCCATGCAACTCTGCTATGGTGGAGAGCAGGGAATCCTCTGGGAGCTTCAGGGGCCACCCACCACCCACTAGGGCATTTGAGTGCTTCTCTTGAGGAGCTAGAGCCAGTCATAAGCCCCAGAGAACAACACCATGGCTGGCTCTTTCTGTAAGCACCACCGACTGACAAGGAGAAAAACTTATATAGCCTATTACAGCATCAGCTAACTCTATCAAACAAGATATGGCTAATTCCTACTCATAATTCCTACCTATTATCTAAGAGATTAAGCTGGGTGTCCTAAGATAATTCACACTGCTGGGAGTTGGAGAAGACAGCAAAATAAAAGAAGCCTGCAGGGCACCCATTTTGATGAAAGGAGTAAATTTCAGAGGTGGCTTGAGGTCTTTGGGCACCTCTCTACCACTGAAAACCTCTGAGCTGATTGGAGAGCTGTTCAGAGGCTATGCAGAGACATTGTACTGGAAAGCAAATGTAGAAGAGATCTGGTGGCTATCCATCCTTGGGTTCTACAGCTGAATGCTGAGGTGCATGGCACCAGCTCTGCTCAGGACTCAGCTTTCCAGTAGTAGTTTTTATATCACCCTCACTAGGCCAAAAAAGAGCAGACAGAACAGACACTTCCATGTGCCATACCCTGTGACCATGGGCAGAGAAGTAGCCCTGTCCCCCTCCTGATATGGGATCTGAGTAAAGGAGGAGCCTCAGACACAATAGGTATTACTTTGGAAGGCTTGGTGACTGCCTCAAAGGGACCTAGGCTGGTGGAAAGAAACTTTGCTGGCCAGCAGCTCCAGCCCACTTCCACAGACTGTGAACTGCTAGACAAGCTCCTCCCTACATGACTGGGCATGAGAACTCTGCACTAATCAAAGAACCATTTATCTGTGCAGCTATGTCCCTGGAATTCTAGCATCCAGTTCTGAAGCTTTGCTGTACCCAAGCCTAAGGATATGATCTGTAACTCCAGGGCCTCCAGTGATCCTGCCACACCATCCCCAAAGTCCCAGAGTTATTCCTGAACCCCAAGACCCCACACCTGAGTATCTATCACTGCTACTTGAATGGCAGAACAACTCTGAGGTCTAGCACTTCACCAGGCCCCCCCAAGCCTTGAGCAACCATTACTCCTAAATATGGTTCATGCAAATGTCCACAGCCAAGTCACCTACAACCACTGCCTACATAGACTCATCCAGCAGCCACCATTATCTTCATGGGATAAACACAGGCAGAGCAATCTTCCACAGCAGCTTCCACAGAAAGAATCATATCAAGTCCCCAAATCAAACTTCAAAAGAGCTGGGGAACAACACTGCATGAAGATCATCCCACACTGGCTCAAACTGAGGTGATAACAGGGAATGGGTCAAAGTTGTTCTATAAGGTCTCAGATCACCTACCCCTCCCTGATGGGTTAACACACCAGAGTAGGACACAAAAGCTCTAGCCAAGGTCCTTCCCTTCCCCTGTCTAAATAGGAGAGTTCCTAGTAAAGGAAAACATGTACCCAGCAATCCTATTAGCCTAGAGCCAAGAAAAGAAGAGTGAGATGAGAAGAAATCAGCAAAAGAAACCTGTCAATATGAAAAAGCAAAACACTTCAATACCCTCACAGGATCACAATACAGCTTCATTAGTGGACTCAAACCACAAGGACAATGCCAAAATGACAGAAATGAAATTCAGAATATGGATGGCAAAAGATATTTCATGAAATCAATTGAAATGTCACTAAAGGGAGAGACAACATAGGAAGGATATAATAGAAGTTAGAGAAATGAAAGAGTTACTTGGGGAATTTTAAAATAAAAGAAAGCTTCAGCAATAAACTAAGCCAACAAAGAATCTCAGAGCTTGAAGACAAGTTTCTTGAGCTAACCCAGTCATTCAAAGAGGCAGAGAAGAGAATAAAAAAGACTGAGCAATCATTGAGACAGATATGAAAATATACAAAGTGAGCTAACATAAAAATTATACATCTCCTTGAGAGAGAATAAGAAGATCTAAAAGAATGGAAACTCCATTTAAGGGAATTATTGAGGAAAACTTCCCTGGTATTGCCAGAATTCCAGTCATCGAGATATAAGATGGTCACTGAACACCAGGAAGATTTGTAGCAAATAGAACATCTCTAAGACACATAGTAATCAATCTGGTCAAAGTCAAAATGGGGGAGAAGATTCTACAAGCAGCAAGATGAAAGCAACAACTAACTACAAAGGAAAACCCATCAAGTTAACTACAGATTTCTCAGGGAAACCTTACAAGCCAAAAACAGAGCAACTTCCAGCCTAGAATTTTGTGCCCTAAAAAACTAAAGTTCTAAATTGATGAAGAAATTAAATTTTTTCCAGATAAGAAAACACTGAATTTGTGATGACCAGATCTGCCCTGCAAAAAATACTCAGAACTGCATTATACACAAATCACCACAATAGATACCCACCACTGTAGTATCACCCTCCAAACTAAAACTTATGACTCTTGTAAAACAATAGCACAAATAGGAAAACAAAGAAATGATGAACAGGTCAGCATTCTACATATCAATTGTATCACTCAACATTAATGATCTGAATGCTCTACTCAAAAAACACAGACTGGCTGAATAGAAGAAAACACACAACCCAAGTATCTACTGTCTCCAGGAAACACATCTTAATCACACAGACTCAAAGTGAAAGAATGGAAAATAATATTCCATGCAAACAGAAACCAAAAGGGAGTGGGTATAGCCATTCTCAAGTCAGATAAAAATGATTTTAAATCAACAAAGGTAAAGAAAAACAAAGATGGTCATTGTATAATGGTAAAGGTAGCAATTCAACAAAAGAACATAATAATCTTAAATATATATGTACCTAACACTGAAGGTCCCAGATACATAAAGCACAGCAAAGAAATAAATAAACAGCATCATAATTGCCAAGGATTTCAACATCCTACTGTCAAAGTTGATCAAATCATCAAAGTAGAAAATAAATAAACACTAGACTTAAAGCATCTTCTAAATCAAATGGACCTAAATATACAGAACATTTTGCCCTCAAACTACTAAATCTACATTCTTCTTAATAGCTCACGGGACAAAAAAGTCAAAATCATACTATGTATCTTCTCAGACCACAGTGAAATAAAACTAGAAATCAATCACACTTTTATTTAAAAAATCACATGTACTAATGACCCTACACTTCCTGCATTTGTGACATTTAACCTCTCTGGACCCTAATTTCCAAATCTATGAAGTGGGTTAATGATGAGAGTGCTAGCTACTTCCAAGACTGGCCACCAGAACCCTATAAGATAAGATGAGTCAAGACATTGTGGAAGCCATAAAGAATAACAGGTATGATGAGGGAGGTGTCTCACTTTCCATCTCAAAGTGAAAACATTCAGGAAGATGAACAGTGAGAAAATCTGCAGGCTTCCTCATCCGGAAAGGTTCTGCATCACCTAAAGGATCACAGAGCACCCCCAGAAGCCACACACCCAGAGCACACCAAAGTCATATTGTTATTCATAAGCAAAAGGTCCTGGATTTTGATGGATAAAGGATGAAAATTTTTCCAAGTCAAAGGAAAACATTTGCTTTTGTTGCTTTACATCATACTGTGAAGGAGAACATTTCCTAGCAGGGTGCTTCCCTGTCTTCTCACAGTGTTAGCTTCTCTGTCCCTGACAAATTATTTACAGACTTCTGAACTGTGAGCTCTTTTATCATTCTAGTCAAAATGCAAAAATTCAGGAACTCTCTGAGTTAGGTAGAATGATTTGGTTGTAAGTAACAGAAAAACCATTCTAAAGTTGACTTGGTTGAAAAAATAGATTATCTTGGACCAAGAAGTTTTGGGCAGGCTGACACAACAGCTGGACAAGAACCTGTCTGCTTCCTGCTCTACCCTCCCCAGGACAGGACTAAGTGACTTGCAGTAGGCACTTCTACGTGATGAAGTATTATAAGCCAGTAATATTTTCATTGAATAAAACCATGTAAGAACATGGAAAAACATTTGAGATGATAGAAGAGACATACAGAGGATAAAAATGTACATAATTTCTATTAACTTTGTCTTAGCCTGCTTCAAAAAAAGTAGAAGGAAATGGCCCAAAATGTTAACAAAGTTTATAACTAGGTTGTCTTTGTTCTTTATTCACTACTTCTCAGTATTTTTGAAATTTTCTTTAAGGACTTTGACACTAGAGAATTTTATATCAAAATTTAAAAAGAAATAAAAGATTGGATTTTCAGGTCTCCCTGGGAAATTCTTGAAGTGCTGATTTGCTCTGGTAATAGATTTCTGTGTCATTGTGACCCTGACTGAAAATTGAATGTCTCATTTCCATTTGTTGGATATTTTCACTACAATTAACCTGAGAGGGTACATTATGCTAATGATCACTAAATTTTTCACTGATACTGAAAGAAAACCCATCACCTCATACTATTAAGATACTATTTATCCCAGAATTTCTCCACTTTCTTTTGAATGATCGATTATAGAACAAACTTATAGGAAAGTTTCCAGAACAGTATAAAAAAAATTTCCCTATCTCCTACAATGGATTAAACTCCACGACCATTTTCTCCATCACACTTTCCCTCTACACACCTATAATCATAAATCATTAGTCTTTTTTGTAACCATTTGTGAGCAAGCTGCAGACACTCCTAAACATGACAGTGTATCCCCCGCAAAGGCCACTCTCCTTAATACACACTACACACCTCTTCTAATCAAGGAATTAACCCTGATACAACATTAACATCTAAACCACAGATACCATTCACATTTTGTCTACTTTCCCAACCCCATCTCTATTTCCTTTCTGGCCCATAAATCAATCCTTTCTCACAGCTCTTAATGCAGTTGTTGTGTCTTTTCATTCTCCTTCAGTCTGGAGCATTTCCTCACCCCATCTCTGTCTCTCACATCACTAATACTATTAGGGACTCAAGCCATGCCTCCTTAATAGAGACTGTACTATGTTGGGGATACACAATGCCAACATTTACCACCTCTGCAGAGGGTCACCTTGATAACCCTGGAGTCTGCAAAGTCTCCAGATCCTCCTCCATAACTGATAAGTATTTTGTAGCTAATGCACTGAGACTACGCCTATATCCTTTCCTTATCAATTTCCACCCACCAGGCACAGCATCTAGAAATGACTCTTGCTGAATCACCACCCTCATGGTAATTTCCAAATGGTAATTCCAAAATTCCTCTTGCATGAATTAGTCAGCGTTATGCTCTAAGAGCTTTCTCTTTTTCTCCACTTATTCATTTATATCAGTGGATGGCTCATGGATGCCTATTTCCTTCAGTGTGTTGACGTCTACTACTACTAAATTTATCCTGCTGCTCAAATGCCTAAGCTGTGACTAGCTGAGGCATCTTCAACCTTAATACTGTTCCTTTTAAATACTACTCCATCACAGAAAGGTCTGAAAACACTGTCAGCAATTTTGTTCTTATTCTACAAAAAGTGAAAAGTATTCTCACATCATGGAAGATCAAGTTTCTAGTATTCCTTTGTTTAAAAGGAAAAAAATGGAATGGGATTGGGGGCCAATGAACTATTGCTTTTTCTAACTTACACGTTCAAGATCTTGGTCACTAAAAGTTATTTAATATTTCTCATTCATGTAAGAGGTAGAGGACTGGAGATGTGAACTTGCTCATTGAAGACTCCCTCTCTGGCAAGTTAGCTGTCCATGCAGACCCACCCTGCCAGTGTGGCCTAGGGGTTATTGCAGGCCCACACAGGAGCAAAAAGCCAGCCTGATGTGGCCTATTACAGTGTCTCATTGCTGGGAAAAGCTCAGAAGGTCCAGCTCCTTTTCACTTCCACTGTCTGTGCCAAGCATAAGATCTGGCAGAGTATATGAGAAATAGTCTCCTCTTTTTCTTTTTTTTTCCTTTCTTTTTATTATTTCCCCTTTCTTGTTTCTTTTTTTGTTTGCTTGTTTTGTTTTTAGCAGTATCCTCTTTAAGGTTATTCTCTTTTCCTTTTTAAAGTTTATAATAGCAAAATAGACATGCTACCAAAAGAATATTAATAAAGGGTTAAATTAATTCATACATTAAAAATTTTTTGTAATATTATCTGTGTCAAAGACTATTTTGGGCACAGGAGATAGATGCATGAACAAAGCAGAGTACTTGCTTTTGTGGAAATCAAAATAAAAATGACCATTTAAAAAAATGAGTTAATATGCAGCATATCAACTGGTGATGTGTGAATGAAAAAACTAAAGTGGATCAAGGGAATAAAGACTCCTGAGTGTGTGTATTTGTGTAAGGTGCAGACTGATGTTGCCATTAGAAAGTATCAGGGAAGGTTCTGCTGGTGCAGTGCCACTTAGGAGAGCCTGGAAAAAAAGTGACAGAACTTAGTTGGAGAATCTTCTGGGGATAGGGATCCACAAGGGCAAAAATCAGGAGGTGAGCTGCTACCTCCTGTGTCCAAGAAGCAAAGAGGGGCCAATGGGATGGATGGACTGAGCAGAGGGTGGTGTTGGGGGGTAGCTGAATGAAAGGGTAGGATGAAAGAGGCAACCAGAAGCAAGCATTGGGTGTCCTGGGGGCCACTTCATGGGCTTTAGCTTTTACTCAAAGTGAGATGGAGCATCATGAGAAAGTCTCAGGGAGATTAATGTAGTCTGATTTAGGGTTTAAAAGATTCTCTTTGGAGGCTATCTTGAGAAGTCTATAGAAGGACAAGGGCAGAAATTGAGTCACCAATTAGGAACTCTAGAAATAATTCCAGTGAGAGGTGGTGGTGCTGAGAATTAGGGTATTGATGATAAAGGTGGTGATGAGTGGTCAGATTTCTCGTGTATTTTCAAGGAACACTCAAAGGCTTTGCCTATGCTTTTGGTGATTAGATATGAGAGAAAGACAAGACTTAGTATGCATTCACCTCAGTTGCTAGAAGGATGGAGGAGCTGCTTCCTGAGGTGAGGATACTGCAGGATAATCAGTTTGGTGGACGGGATAGGTCTTATTATGCCCAGGAGTTCCACAAAGACCACACTGCCAGACAAGCCAAATTTATAGCAGAGTCATTTTATTGAAGAACCAGGCAGTGACTGCCTTGGTGTCCCAACATGGGGTTTCTAAGAGCAGCCCCAAGTTGACTGAGGCTCTGACTTTTATAAGGCAAAATATTTCCACAAGGCAAGCATAGAAAATAGCAGTTAGGGAAAATCATAAGGCTAAGGCAACTTAGTCAGTTTACAATGCTGTGATCACAAATGCACTTAGTAATTCATTTTACAAAACAAATATAATCTACAGTGTCCTAAGGTAGTGTGGGGAGGGGGACTTGCAGATGGGGGTCATAAACAGCATGATCAGAAAACACAATAATCACCAAGGATATAATCATCAGTGCAGTCAGTAACCTACATCACTAACAATCCTAGTTAAATGCATTCACAATTATATAATGGGAGGGCAAACAAGATGGATAAGTTTTGAAGGTAATGGAATATAACAGAAAAGGAGTAAACAGTAAAGTGGAATCAAACTTACTCTTTTAACATTTCCATATCACATACAGATGGCCTGAAGACCACCTTAACATAATCACAAAGGTTGTTGTCACAAAAATATTCAGCGACTTTCTATACAATACTAATAATTCAAACAGTTCTAACCAAGTAAACTTAAAATACTATGCAATGGGTGGGGAGGCAAGTGGAACCAGTTTTTTTTTAATGTAATAAAATGTAGCAAAACAACAGAATGGAATCAGGTGTGTTTTGCCTTCCACTGA
Organism: Galagoides demidoff; assembly: GCA_963574575.1. Lineage (NCBI taxonomy): Eukaryota > Metazoa > Chordata > Mammalia > Primates > Galagidae > Galagoides > Galagoides demidoff. Next base: position 12,419 of record CAUYQV010064140.1, read on the forward strand.
TTCTCAGGGCAAGGAATTATATCAAAATGGAGTTAGGCTTGCTTCTCTTTCACCTTAACAGTTTGGCTGGGCTAAGTTTGAGGTGCCTTGCAGACTTCCTGGTGGAGATACTGAGTAGGAAATTTAGCAGATTTATCAGGGAGATTGGGCTAGAGACTTAGATTTGGGTGTCATGAACATGCTAACAGCAAAAATCCCAAACTCTGTTAAATAATTTAAAGAGGTTTATGCTGAGCCAAACATATGTGATCATGGCCCAGGAACAGTTTTAAGAGGTCCTAAGAAAATGCATCCAAGGTAGCTGGGTTACAGTTTGTTTGTATACATTCATGGAGACAGGAATTACATGTAAAATCATAAAAATCATAAATCAATACATGGAATATATACACATAGGTTCAGCCTTAGAAGGCAGAACATCTCACTACGGGATCTCATGGGCTACAAATGGGTTCAGAGATTCTGTGATTTGTAATTGGTGAAAGAAATAAGTTTTGTCTAAAAGACTGGAATACTTTAAGAGAAATAAGTCTGTTAGTGAGAGACAAGCAACAATATACATAATCAAGTGTTCTTTTAAGCATATTGATGACACATATGTGACTGACCCTTTGCCCTGCATGGCCTTAATCCTATTAATAATTTAGTATCTTATTGTGATAAAGAGTCAGCAACAGTAGAGTAATCCCTCCAGGGTCTAATCTTAGAAAGACACTCCCCCAACCCTGAGGACTACCAGAGGAAGCCAGACCTCACCCTATAGGGATATCAGCGCTGCAGAGTGGCTGGAGCAAAGGCACCATGGCTGAAGAAGAAAATCATTTGCTGACTTGTTATCCTCACATGGAACACTTCTCAGTTGCCATTGAGTATCTGAAGCAGGCAGGCCTCAGCTCTGCCAGGTGGCTAGTGGCACAGGGTGGTGGATTGGCTGAGGGGACATTGACTTTCCTTTGACTCTAGCAGGCACAAATCCCTGGCACATCTGCTTATTGGAGGGAGCAGGCCAACTGCACCGTGGGGTAACCACTGACCGGCATGAAAGAGGCGCAAGGTAGGGAAAGAGACACCAGCCCCCTGGTCTGGTTCTGCTACTGCACAGGCCTTTCTGACTCCACAGAGCACTGGAGCGAGCCACATTTGAGCAGCCAGTAGACCTCTGCTATCTAATTGCTGGAAAACATCCCAAACATGGCAAGAGATTCTGAAATCCAGATAGCAGACAGTTTAAGAACCCCAGCAAGATTCAATACAAATAAAACATCTCCTAGACACATTATAAGTAACTTCACCAAAGTTATTATGAAGGAGAAAATTCTGCAAGCAGCCAGACATAAGAAAACCATAACCTACAAGGGGAAGAATATTAGGATGACTGCAGATCTCTCTGCTGAAACTTTTCAAGCTAGAAGAAGATGGTCATCGACTTTTAACCTCATAAAACAAAATAACTTTCAACCCAGGATCCTGTGTCCAGCTAAACTGAGTTTCATTTGTGATGGAAAAATTAAATACTTTAATGACATTCACATGTTGAAGAAATTTGCCATAACTAAACCAGCTCTCCAGGATATTCTCAGACTCATCCTTCACAATGACAAGCACAATGCTCTACCACCAAAGTCAGCTCACTCAGAAACTTTTGATCAAACTCCAACTTCCACAGTGGTGAAAGGATTAAAATTGTCCACTGGACTTTCAAGAAACTCCATACCCAAAATACTACCAGGCTTATCAATATTCTCAATTAATGTGAATGGTTTAAATTGTCCTCTAAAGAGGCACGGGTTGGCTGACTGGAAACAAAAACTCAGGCCAGATATCTGCTGCATAAGAGAATCTCATCTTACCTTAAAAGATAAATATAGACTCAGGGTGAAGGGATGGTCATCTATAATTCAGGCAAATGGAAATCAGAAAAAAGCAGGTGTTGCAATTTTATTCGCAGGTACAATAGGTTTTGAACCAACAAAAGTAAGGAAAGATAAGAATGGTCACTTCATATTTGTTAAAGGCAACACTCAACATGATGAGATTTCATTTATTAACATTTATGCACCCAACCAGAATGTGCCTCAATTTATAAGAGAGACTCTAACAGAAATGAGCAACTTGATTTCCTCCAGCACAGTAATAGTTAGAGATTTTAACACCCCTTTGGCAGTGTTGGATAGATCTTACAATAAGAAACTAAGCAAAGGCCTTGGTACCTGTGGCTCAAGTGGCTAAGGCACCAGCCACATACACCTGAGCTTGTGGGTTTGAATCCAGCCCGGGCCTGCCAACAACAATGACAGCTGCAACCAAAAAATAGCCAGGCATTGTGGCAGGCACCTGTAATCCCAGCTACTTGAGAGGTGGAGGCAGGAGACTCACTTGAGCCTTGAGCCCAGGAGTTGGAGGTTGCTATGAGCTGTGATGTCATGGCACTCTACCCAGGGTGACAGCTTGAGGCTCTGTCTCAAAAAAAAAAAAAAAAAAAACAGAAAAGAAAAGAAAAGAAAGAAACTAAGCAAAGAAATTTAAGACTTAAACTTAACCATTAAACAATTGGATTTAACAAACATCTACAGAATATTCCATCCTAACAAAATTAAATATCCATGGACCATCCTCCTAAATTGATCACATCTTAGGTCACAAGTCTAACCTCAGCAAATTTAAAAGAATAGAAATTATTCCTTGTATTTTCTCGGGCCATAACTGAATAAAATTTGAACTCAGTAACAACAGGAATCTACATACTCATACAAAACATGGAAACTAAATAACCTCACATTGAATGATAGCTGGGTCATAGATGAGATTAAGAAGGAAATTACCAAATTTTTGGAACAAAACAATAATGAAGACATGAATTACCAGAACCTCTGGGACACTGGAAGGCAATCCTAAGAGGGAAATTTATAGTGTTGCAAACTTTCCTCAAAAGAATGGAAAGAGAAGAAGTCAACAACTTAATGGGACATCTCAAGTAACAGGAAAAGGAAGAACATTCTAACCCAAAACCCAGCAGAAGAAAAAAATAACTAAAATTAGAGCAGAATTAAATGAAATTGAAAACAAAAGTATTATACAACAGATCAATCAAGCAGTTGTTTTTTTAAAAGTCAATAAAATAGATAAACCTTTGGTTAACCTAATCAGAAATAAAAGAGTAAAATCCCTAACTTCATCAATCAGAAATAATGAAGGCCAAATAACAACAGACTCCTCAGAAATTAAAAAAATCCTTAATGAATATTATAAAAAACTCTATTCTCAAAAGTATGAAAATCTGAAGGAAATGGACCACTACATGGAAACACATCACCTTCTGAGACTTAGCCAGAAAGAAGTGGAAATGTTGAACAAGCCTATATCAAGTTCTGAAATAGCATCAACTATAAGAAATCTCCCCAAAAAGAAAAGCCCAGAACCAGATGGCTTCACATCAGAATTCTACCAAACCTTTAAAGAGGAACTAATACCTATATTACTCAATCTTTTCCAAAACATCAAAAAAGAAGGAATACTTCCCAACACATTCTATGAAGCAAATATCACCCTTATCCCCAAACCAGGAAAAGACCCAACAAGAAAAGAAAATTATAGACCGATTTGTCTAATGAATATTGATGCAAAAATATTCAATAAGAGGGTGGCACCTGTGGCTCAAAGGAGTAGAGCACTGGCCCCATATGCTGGAGGTGGTGGTTTCAAACTCAGCCCCAGCCAAAAACTGCAAAAAAAAAAAAAAAATATATATATATATATATATGTATTCAATAATATCCTACAAACAGAATCCAGCAACACATCAAACAAATTATACATCATGACCAGGTGGGTTTCATCCCAGCATCCTGACATTGGTTCAATACATGTAAATCTATCAACATGATACATCGCATAAACAAAATAAAAAAAATACTATATGAGTCTCTCAACTGATACAGAAAAAGCTTTTAGTGATATCCAGAATCCTTTATTGATCAGAATGCTTAAGAAAATAGGTATAGAAGGAACATTTCTTAAACTAATAGATGCCATCTACAGCAAACCCACAGCCAATATCGTATTGAATGGAGTAAAATTGAAATCATTTCCACTCAGATCAGGAACCAGGCAAGGCTGCCCATTGTTCCACTGCTTTTTAACATTGTAATGGATGTCTTAGCTATCACAATCAGGCAAGAGAAGGCAATCAAGGGTATCCAAAATAGGATCTGAGGAGATCAAACTGTCACTCTTCACAGATGACATGATTGTAAATCTGGAAAACCCCAGGGACTCAACTACAAAACTTCTAGAAGTGATCAAGGAATACAGCAGCATCTCAGGATACAAAATCAATACTCACAAATCTGAAGCCTTTATATATACCAATAATAGTGAAGGTGAAAAAACAATCAAGGACTCAACCTTTACAATAGTGCCAAAGAAGATGAAATATCTGGGAGTATACCTAGAGATGTGAAAGATCTCTATAAAGAGAACTATGAAACTGAGAAAAGAAATAGCTGAAGATGTTAACAAATGGAAAAATATACCATGCTCATGGCTGGGAAGAATCAACATTGTTAAAATATCTATACTACCCAAAGCAATCTACAGATTTAATGCAATCCCTATTAAAGCACCTCTGTCATACTTTAAATATCTGGAAATTAGTACTTCATTTTATATGGAAACTGAAAAAACCTCAAATAGCCAAGACATTAGTTAGAAATAAAAACAAATCAGGAGGAATCACACTACCAGACTTTAGATTTTACTATAAATCTATAGTAATCAAAACAGCATGGTACTGGCACAAAAATAGAGAGGTAGATGTATGGAACAGAATTGAAAACCAAGAGATGAACCCAGACACTTATCATCATTTGATCTTTGATAAGCCTATTAAAAATATAAATTGGGGGAAAGATTCCCTATTTAACAAATGGTGCTGGGTGAATTGGTTGGCAACTTGTAGAAGACTAAAACTGGACCCACACCTTTCTCCTCTAACAAAAATTAACTCTCACTGGTTAAAGGACTTAAACTTAAGACATGAAACTGTAAAAATTCTTGGAGAGAGTACAGGGGAAACACTTGAAAAAATTGGCCTGGGAGAATACTTTATGAGGAGGACCCCCCCAGGTAATTGAAACAATGTCAAAAATACATTACTGGGATCTGATCAAACTAAAAGGCTTCTGCACTGCCAAGAACACAGTAAATAAAGCAAGTAGACAGCCCTCAGAATGGGAGAGATTTTTGAAGGTTAGATTTCTGACAAAGGTCTAATAACCAGAATCCACAGAGAACTCAAACTTACTAATAAGCAAAGAACAGGCAGCACCTGTGGCTCAGTGAGTAGAGCGCCAGCCCCATATATCAAAGGTGGTGGGTTCAAACCCAGCCCCAGCTGAACTGCAATAAAAAATAGCCAGGCGTTGTGGCAGGCACCTATAGTCCCAACTACTCAGGAGGCTGAGGCAAGAGAATCGCCTAAGCCCAGGAGTTGGAGGTTGTTATGTGATGCCACAGCACTCTACCAAGGGCAATAAAGTGAGACTCTGTCTGTAAAAAGAAAAAAAATCAAAATAAGAAAAGAACAAGTGATCCCATTTCATTGTGTGCAAGAGACATGAACAGAAGCTTCTCTGAGGAAGACAGGCTCATAGTCTACGGACACATGAAAAAATGCTCATCATCTTTAATCATCAGAGAAAAGCAAAGCAAAACCACTTTGAGATATCATCTAACTCCAGTAAAAGTAGCCCACATCACAAAATCCCAAAACTACAGATGTATGCAGAAAAGGGAACACTTCTGTACTGCTGATGGGAATGCAAGCTAGTATGTTCCTTTTGGAAAGAAGTTTGGAGAACACTCAGGGATCTAAATGTAGACCTGCCATTTGATCCTACAATTCCTCTACTAGGTGCATATCCAAAAGACAAAAAAAATCACTTGGCAACAAAGATATTTGCACCAGACTGTTTATTGCAGCTCAATTCATAATTGCCAAGTCATTGAAGAAGCCCAAGTGCCCATCAACCCATAAATGGATTAATAAATTATGGTGTATGTATACCATGGAATACTATGCAGCATTAAAAAAGAGACTTTACCTTTTTTATGCTTACATGGATGGAGCTGGAAAATATTCTTCTTTGCAAAGTATCTCAGGAATGGAAAAAAAATATCCCATGTACTCAGTACTACTATGAGACCAATTTATAATCACTCACACTTTCATATGAAAGTTGAATCACAACTATAGACCAAAATGAAGGAGAGAAGGCGTAGGAGTTGGGAAGGAAGGGGGTGGTTTGATAGAGGGAGGGTTAATGGTGGGACCATACCTATGGAGCATATTGCAAGGGTACAAGTCAATCTATCAAGTATAACACATATGCCTTAACTTTGTGATTAAGTAAATGAGGTGAAAACTATGTTAATAAGTAGGATTAAGCACTCCAATTTGTAAAAATAATCAACATACTGAATCCTACAAAGGCATAAATGTATTCATGATCTATGAATATATGACTTAATAAAAAAAAAAGAAAGACAGGGGAAGATGAGCAAAAAATGAAGGCAACAAATATCAACAACATTCAACAAAATATAGAAAATATTTCCCAGCTCTTCCCTGACACTTGGTCAGTAAGGTGAGCTTCACTTCCTACCCATCTCTAGGAATATAAAGCCACCTTCCCACTTGCCCAGGTCCACAGGGTTCTCTTTGGATAAGAGAAAAAGAAAGCCTAAGTCAGAAGGTTGGCTGCTATATTCAGACCCTGGGTGTGTGTGTAAACAGCCCGCAAAGAGAAACAAGTTATTCCTATTAGCTTGAAGTGAAAGCACAGCTTTTTAAATGATTATTAGCAAGTCCTAAAATTTCCATATTGGCTGAAGACCTACAAGTTCCTTTTGCTTTTAAAAAGAAATGACCAGTAAGTCTAAGTATAGCCTCTTCATGTCCATTGTCGACTGTCACAACTGAGAGGGTTGCTTTGCAGCCAATCCCCACAGATGCCCTCATTAGCCTTCAAGACACACTCTTGGTAGATCTATACCTGTGGGTGTGGAGAGGAAAACTAGAAGCTAGATGAAATGCGGTACTTCCCAAAGCATCACGTCCTTATGCTTTAGCCAGAGCTCACACAGAATGCTGTCCATCTGCTGAGAAGTCTTCTATTTTTCTGAAATGGCATTAGCTAATGTTCTTGGACATGAAAGAGAGCAACAGCCGGGGGGGACTTCACTGGACTTTCCAAAGACATGTTTGACCCCACTAGAGGGAGGTCAGACCAAAGAGGAAAAAGAGACTGGAAGAGGAAAACACACACACAAACATACACACATCTAGATTCAGGTCCAGAAGATTTTAAATATATGTCAGAAATCAAAATTAACCTGAATGAAAGCTTGACCCTTAACAAGACTTGTACATTTCCTAAGGGCCTGGTCCATCCAGCCTGGCGGTGCTGGTGAAGATCTGGGAGCAGAGGCAGGCAGGCAGCCCTCTGGCAAAACAGGAGTTCTGTTAACTAAAATATTACACGCAGTTTCTCCTCTGCCCTTTCCCACTCTCAGGTGTCTGCCCCTACCTCTTGGGGCTCTGGAGGGACAGAACTACTCTGGGCCTGCCCCCTGGAGGCAGGTTAACCTGAGCCCAGCCTGGGTGCTCAGCACATTCTTGGAGATGACCCCTGGGTGTTATCTCTAAAGCATAGGGTTTATTTTCTTCATCTCAATTGTTGGTGCTTTTTTCTTTCTTTCTTTGGTTTTTTAAGAAAGATTTGGAGGTGATCGAGGAAAAAAAGAAATAAACACTAGTTTTACTTTTAATATTATTTCCTAGCACAGTTTCCTAAGCCCTTTGTTTCAGTCTTTGCAGTGTGCAGCGTGTCTCTACTAGGCTTTCAGCTCACTGCAAGTAGAGAGGACACTTGGGCTTCCATCCTGGTGCCAACAAAATCCTGGGTGCAAAGTCACTCAGAGATGGGAGGCTGATTGACGGATTAATCATATAATATCTCCATCTCTACAAAATTTTACTCTCTCAGGTAATTATTTTCATGAAAAATGTTCAGGTACCCTCTCTCGCCTTACCCCCAACTCCCCAGTATTTCCAGTGGAGGGCGAAATATACACAAGCTGCCTTATTACAATGCCACATTCTGAGGGTTGGCGGGTCACGGGATACTATGTGCAGCATTCAGAGCATGGGTTGCTTGTCCACACGGAGCATCACCACGGCCGAGCTCCACCTACAAAACTCTGCTTCCTCCAAACCTAAGATATGGTGGTTTGCAATATAGTGAGAATTAGAAGCCCCATTCCCCTTCTCTAGTCAGTATTCTCCTTTGGTTCACTTCAATGTTGGCATGAAAACCACCACCTTTTGTTTTTCCGGGCACCAGCTTCCAAGGACTGTATGGGGCCATTTGTTCCCTGGTGTTCTGAAAATCTATAGGGTAAGCAATCAGCACAAGGTCCTTATTCACTTTGTTAGTGGATTGCTTTACCTCATGAATCATTCCCACCCAAGGCACGTGGCCCCTCTTTTAAAAGTCCATGATATCTTTTAGTCACAGTGACAAATTTAAGACAGCTTCTCCCAGTTTCCAACAAGACATTTGTCATTTTAAAAATCCCTTTCTTCCTTAGCAATCCTCATTGTCTCAATAATTGGATCGTTGTGTGAGGAGCAATTGACCTGGGCTGAAGTTCCCTTGTGCTTTCTATAGCACTAATTTAAAATGGTATTTTCCATCCTTCTTTGTGGACGAGTGGCCATGTGGACTAAATGACTGGGCTGTCTGCTGGCATATAGACTTTTCCCTTTGCCCTTTCCTTTTACTTGAGGGAACACAAGCTATAAAGGGGTTCTGCCACGGTGTAGCTCTGTTAACGCTGGAGCCACACTATTACCCTAGACAATCTACTGCTGGACTTCATAATGGTGAGAGAAAAATACAATCTGCAATTCAAGCTATTGCGTTTGAGTCTTTGCTGCTAGAATCTGCATGGAGCCCTTGTATGACCAAACCATGGCCTGTGCCATGTAGCCCCTCAGTACTGAGAACCCCTGGGACACTCGTGTCTCCCTTCAGTCTTGTTCTGGGTTGCTCGGGCTGTTGCTTGCTTTGGCCCATGATACCCTGGTGACCTCTGTGTCCATCCATTGAAGTTGCAGGAACCACTGGGACCTCTCCTGCCCCTTCTGAGAGCAGTGTGGAGCTGCATGGGTCAATACTCAGGCTCCCCATAGCTCCTTGTCAGCATCCACCTGTGATGGCAGCTCAGGCAGGGCAAATCTCCAGGGTGGCAGCGAGGTATCCAGCTTCCCTTCTGGCAGGCACCTGTCAGGGGCCAAAAAGGGGCCAAAAATGTCGGGAACCAAAAAATCAGTAGTTATAAATAGGGACTACCCCCCGACATACATAAAATGGCGACCGCAACAATGGCCACCCCCAAAATGGCGACCCCATCCTTGCTGTGTCCTTGCCACGCGCTTTGTCCGCCTCCAAGATGGCGACCGCTTCTGCATCTGCGCAGTCAACTAGTGATCTCAACCATCAATCGGCCAATAAACTAGAACACGACTCCCTGCCCATGCCTCCCCTAGTGCTCCAGCCAATCACCCGGACCACATCCCATCTATACGTTCCCACTTCCCCGCCTTTCCCCCGCCTGTAAACCTTAAAAGCCGGCCTCTCGCCGCCATTAAACAGACCTTGACAAGAAATCCTGCTTGGTCTCGCTCTCTCTTTCTCGCCTGTTCTTTTTCAGGCTGGGTCCCCCTCGCCCCCACGAATAACCGTCCCGCTGGATGGGACAGGTGGCGCCCAAACGTGGGGCTCGAGGTACGGACCGTTGCCGGACGGATCCGCAGTGGAAGAACCCGGAAGAGCTCTCCGGTAGAAGTTTTGGGTGACTGCTGGCCTGCCACTCACAGGCGAGTTGCGCTACGTAAGTTTTACCTTTAATTCATTCCGTCCCATAGCAATGGGCCATACACTGTCCAAGGAGGCAGTGTTTATTAGAGATCTCAAAGAATCTCTCAGAGAAAGGGGAGTTCGAGTAAAAAAGAAGGATTTGATAAAGTTTTTCTTGTTCGTGGACGAGGTGTGCCCAT
>CAUYQV010064142.1:0-18945 GCA_963574575.1 Galagoides demidoff
TTTTTGAGACGGAGCCTCAAGCTATCCCCCTGGGTAGAGTGCCATGGCATCACAGCTCACAGCAACCTCCAACTCCTGGGCTCAAGTGAGTCTCCTGCCTCCGCCTCCCAAGTAGCTGGGACCACAGGCGCCTGCCACAACGCCTGGCCATTTTTTGGTTGTAGCCATCATTGTTGTTCCACCGCCCGGGCTGGGGATTCGAACCCTCCACCTTAGGTGTACGTGTCTGGCGCCTTAGCCGATTGAGCCACAGGTGCCGAGCCACATTGTGCTTTTTAAGAATATTAGGTTAGCTGTTGGGATTATCTATTAAACAATCATATTCTATACTTTATTTTCTTCTGCATTCAAAATTTCCTAACTTTTAAATTTCTGATTTTATTATTTCAGCTTGCTTTATTTTGTTGTCCCTTTAAATATTTAGAGTCATTCCTTTTTTAATTACTACTGCTCTTAAAAGCTATGAATTTTCCTTAGTGCCTAGCAGTAAAAATATCCCATTATTTCTGATATAAGTACTGTTCAATTATTTCAATTTTCTAGAAATCCTGTGATCTCCTTTTCTGTCCTCTCTTTGACATGAGAAAGGGTGTATTTGTTTCTGCGTGGAACACTGCGTTCTCTGGTGTGGGTGTCCTGTGAGCACACATTGTCCATACCTCTCTGTGGTCTGCAATACACTAACATTTCTATCTCCACCACACACAGGAGCAGTTGTAGTGACTACGTTGCATTCGCCCTCTGTGATCTGCTCAGAGTTGGGAACACAGTGGATTGGCTCCATCAGTGCAACCCTCAAATAAGAAGAAAGTCTTTTCGTGACTTTGGGGATTGGTGCCAAATAATCCACTTCCCACCTGGTCCCCTGTTCTCCTTCCCAATACCCATTTCCAGAAAAAGACCACGGGGTGGAGAGTCTTTGTGCGGCTCTCACCACCAGCAGCGGTGGCTTCCTTTCGGGTGGGCTTCACACACAAGCACAAGTTCCTCCTTTCCTCATGGAGGTCACAGAAGAGCAGGGTGAGATGGCACATCTCGCTGGAGAATTTCCTGGCTCCAGGGCCCCAGCTGGGCTGTCTTCTGCCAGGGACATCCTCTACAGGAGTCAGGTCCTTCTGGATCCAAGCCTGACCTTTGTCCCAGACCTGACAAAGTTACTCAACTTTTATTTTGGGGCTCATACCACCTGCTGGAGGGAATTTCCACAACCCAAGACAGGGAGGCTGCCCTGGGTACATGGCCAGTAGGTCTGGGCCTCTTTCTCCAAGCAGCCCGGGTGTTTCTTTGGAGACACTTCTAAGCACATGTGAAAATAACAATGATGGGGGGTTTTTGTTTGTTTTTGAGACACAAGCTGTCGCCCTGGGTAGATTGCCGTGGCGTCACAGCTCACAGCAACCTCCAACTCTTGGGCGTAAGTGATTCTCCTGCCTCAGCCTCCCAAGTAGATGGGACTACTATAGGGGCTCGCCACAACGGCCCGCTATTTTTCCGTTGCAGTTGTCATTGTTGTTTGGCTGGCCCGGGCTGAGTTTGAACCCGCCAGCCTCGGTGTATGTGGCTGATGCCGTAACCACTGTGGGGCAGGCACTGAGCCACAATAGTGGGATTTGCGTGGATTCAATCTCTACAGCTAATCACAGAAATTAATTATAAATTGTATTCCTAAACAGTATCAGGGTAAAATAAAAAAATGTTATTTTCTTACGAATGAAACAGTCAACCATGGTGATTTTCATTCAGGAATTAGGTTTTTAAAAATAGTCGAGCTCGGGGAAATCCGCCCGGTGAAGGGGCCGTCCTCACCGCCCCGCCTGCCCCACTCCGTGGCCCATTTCCCGAGACCGGGTGGCCCAGCAGAGGGATCGCAACCCACTAGGACGGCGGCGGGGACTGCCCAAGGCCCAGACTCCGGCGCAGGAGGCTCCGCCCCGCCCGCTCTGCCCCTCCCCGCCGTAGGCGGGTCCCGGAACCGCCGCAGCCAGTGGGTCCGGCGGGCGTGAGTTGCGTGTTGCCGCCTCAGCCTTCGGTTCCCCAGGAGGGCGGGTTTTCGGCGTCACAAGGCGCCCTTCGGCATCCACCTCCTCTGCTACCTAGAGCCGCGTCCTCCGCGGGGACTGCAGACTCAAGTGGCGTTTCCCGAGTAGGACGGTCCTGTCCGCAAACTGGCGACCCCGACAGGGAGTTCGCGGGACCCAGCCCTCTTGCGGGTCCTGCACGACTGTGGGGCCCAGTGAACTGCCCTGGTCGGGAAGGAGAGTCAGGGAGTTGGGTGTGATGGGCCTCCCCCAGTGAGCCCCCCCCCAAGAGTGACGTCCCTCAGTGAGACACCCCCTCCCGATTGACACCGCCCACTACCCCTCCAGCCACACTCCTCTCACCCCCTGCCCTCCCGCCCCCCATCCTGTGTCTTCCGCCTGCTCAGGTGGGTTGGGATCACCATTGCTGGGTCCTGTGCCAGGTATGCAGAGAGGGAGAGACCCAAGGGGCTAGGCCCAAGCCAGCAGCCAGGTGTCTCCGAGGTGCACAAGACAGAGTGGGCACTAGCCTCCACCAGGGCCCCTGTTGGCTGAAGGGACTTTTGTCCAGGTGTCTCCTGGCTCCCTAAAGCACACCCTGTTTTCCTTGGTGAGGGGACCCAACCCTCAGTCTGCCCCGTGACTGATGTGTCCTGCTGTGGCCCAGGAAAGGTCTTGAGTGGCCTTCCCCAGGGGCATGGCCCCAAGGTGAGTGCTGACCTCAACTTCTGGACCTCAAAACAGGGCTTTAGGGGCTGGCAGACACAGGGAACTGGCTATGCCTGCCTGCTGCTCCTCTGAAGACTAGATCTGCTTTGACAGGGCTAGGCCCTGGGGCCATTCTCCAAAGCCCCCAGACCCCTCACTTTTCTGGGATCTCAACTGTGTTGGACACTACCTCCCCCAGAACTGCTCACATAACCGTATGTCAGCAGTCTCTGAGTGGAGGTTTTTCCAAGTTCTTAAGGAAAGTTGAGAAAAGAATTTCAGGACCTGCCATGTAAGCCAAGCAACCAACAACTTTTTTAAACTGAAAGTACACTCTTGGGTGGCTCCCATGGGTAGGACACGGGCCCCATACACCAAGGCTGGTCGTTTGAACCCGGCCTGGGCCAGCTAAAACGACGACAACTGCAACAACAACAAAAAAGAGCTGGACATTGTAGCAGACACCTGTAGTTCCAACTACTTGGGAGGCTGAGGCAAGAGAATCCCTTGAGCCCGAGTTTGAAGTTCCTGTGAGCTATGACACCATGGCACTCTACTCAGGGTGACAGCTTGAGACTGTCTAAAAAAAAAAAAAAAAAAAAAAGAAGTACACTCTCAGTCGGGAGTGGTGTTTAGTCTTGTGAAGTTTCACTAATTTGAGAAATATTCAAGGCTAAGGACTTGGCTTTCGCTAAGATTCTGGATAATAATTCTTAGAATTGGGTTCCATCCAATTGTCATACTTTATGTGGTTGTCTCAGAACTGTTATGATGATTTCAAGGATGGAGAAATGTTAAAACTGCAATGTAGGTTCAGTGCCTATAGCTCAGTGGTTAGGGTGCTGGCCGTATACACCAGGGCTGGCAGGTTCGAACGCAGCCTGGGCCTGCTAAACAACAATGACAACAGCAACAACAACAACAAAACAAATAGCTGGGCGTTGTGGCGGGGCCTGTAATCCTAACTACTTGGGAGACTGAAGCAAGAGAATCACTTAAGGCCAAGAGTTTGAGGTTGGCTGTGAGCTATGACGCCATGGCACTCTACCAAGGGTGACATAGTGAAACTGTCTCAAAAAAAAACAAAAAACCTGCAATGTAGGGCTGGGCACAGTGGCTCACACCCATAATCCTAGAACTCTGGGAAGCCAGGGCAGGTGATTGCTTGCTCAGGAGTTCAAGACCAGCCTGAGCAAGAGCAAAACCCTGTCTCTTAAAAAAAAAATGCAGCTGGACATTGTGGTGGGAGCCTCTAGTCCTAGCTATTCAGGAGACTGAGGCAAGAAGATTGCTTGAGCCCAAAAGTTTGAGTTGCTGTGAGCTATGATACCACAGTACTCTACCTAGGGTGACAAAGTAAGGCTGTCTCAAAAAAAAAAAACCAAAAACCCAAACTGCAATGTAATTGGTATGGTAACTAGCCAAAATTCATGTCAGGGGCAGAGATAGCTGATGGTTGTGCCCTGCAGTTATAGCTGCACTGGTTAGCGTCTGCCTGAGGGTTGTTTACATTAAAACCTCCCCCAGCCTGCAGCCCCCGCACCCTGGCCTCCTCTGGCTCACTCTCTTCAGGGCCTGCTCTGTCCTGAACTGAGCAACTACAGCTAATAACTTGGGAGCTCACTAAGAGGTCAATATGGCTTTCCTGTGGGGTGGGGTTCCCCCTCTGTAAGATTGGGAATCTAAGGGGAAAACTCTTTAGGTGGCAATACACCGTGTGATGGGTGAAATCCTACTCCGATCATTTCCTTGATCTAACCATACAGAGCATGCCTATATTCTATCCTGAGGAGTGGAAGGAGTGGGTATGTATCCTCTGAAATAAAGGAATCTGGAACAGTTTTATAAGTGCATGAGCTCTTCCAGTGCCAAAAATACAAATATATAAAACATAAAAAGATGCACCTGAAATGACATCTTGTTCAAACTCCTCAGCAACATGTGCCCATGAGCTCATAAAAGCCTCTGCTCAGACATTGATGCTACGAAGTGGCTCACTAACACAAGGTCTTTCGCTGGCCCTGGGGATGACAAGCTGCTTCCACTTGGATCATTCCCATTTCTCCTTGACTTGTAATTACCAAAGATTCAAAGGATTTTTTTTTTTTTGAGATAGAGCCTCAAGCTGTCATCCTGGGTAGAGTGTTGTGGCATCACAGCTCATAGCAACCTCCAACTCCTGGGCTCAAGTGATTCTCTTGCCTCTGCCTCCCAAGTAGCTAGGACTACAGGCACCTGCCACAATGCCTGGCTATTTTTTAGTTGCAGCTGCCATTGTTGTTTGGTGGACCCAGGCTGGATTCGAACCTGCCAGCTCAGGTGATGTGGCTGGTGCCTTAGCTGCTGGAGCCACAGGTGCTGAGCCTTAAAGGATCTTTTATCACTGCAGAATACAGGTATGCAATTCTTTGCCCAGCTCCAGTCCCAAGCTAGGGATGTAGGGAGGTGGCGTGCCATGCATCAGTTGATATATGGACACTTAAATGCTTCATAAGAAACTTCATTAATTCACTCATTTATTCACCCAAGGGCCACACTTGTCCTGCACATAGTATCTGTAAGTATGTTTGGACTAGCAAAAACATGATTTTCCCATTTCACCTTAATTTCAGCAAGGTCAGTACATATTCCTCCTCCTTACCTGTTAGGGCAAAATTCCTGAGCTCTGACCCAAGATGGGGCAGTGCAAGGTGGCCAGCTCTTTCCACAGAGGAGAGTCCTAAGGTGCAGGAGCTCTAGAGCCACCCATGTGCCTGGGGTCTTCTTCACTCTCATCCACCAGTGAAGGTCATCTTTCTTTGATGCTAGCTTTTTTCTTGTTGGTATTACTAATGTTATTAAAGCTGTACTTTCAGAACCAGTATCCTCAAAAAGAGGGGTCATGCCCCCAAGTTAGGAGCACCCAGGGTTCTCTGGCCTCTTCCACAGAGCTCCTGCCTGGCCCAGCAGGACTTCTAGAGCTGTTCCAGAGTTGTGCATTGCACCTGCCTCACCTGTGGGCCCCTGCACCTTACCTGCATGCCTAATTTCCAAGGAAAACACTTTTCCAAAACTGGCTCCCTGGGTGGCACCTGTGGCTCAAGGAGTAGGGTGCCAGCCCCATATACTGGAGGTGGTGGGTTCAAACTCAGCCCTGGCCAAAAACTGCAAAAAACAAAAACAAAACTGGCTCCCTCACTTCTGAGATAGCCGAGACAGCCATTAAAAATACCCTTCTGTTGTGCCAGGCTGCAAGGGTCATCAATCACTCTCTCCAGTGGGCTCTGGTGGAAGAGTTCTCCATCAGAGAACTGTGTTCCTGAGAAGTGGTGGCAAGACTCACTGGCTCCCCTGGGCAAGACAGAAACATGGAGACTCTTCTCTTCATTAGGAGGAGCCTTCCTTCTATCTGGATAATTATCTAAATCCCAGACTGAGGGGCAGAGCACATTCTGTCCAGGATTGAGACTGATCTCTGACTGCTACTGACACCTGCCTCAGCCTGTGCTTCTTCCATACACCAAAGACTTAAGGTCTCTGGCTTAAAACATCCCATGTGCTAGACATCCCTAAATACCCCTGACTATAAATGGTGCCAGAATGGGATCATTTTGCCATGAAAATGAAACCTGCCTCCTTTTCTTTGGGCTAATCTTGAATCTCTAACGAAACAAAAGTAGTCTGTGAGGAGAGACCACACATGGCAGACTATCAGACATGATGGTGAAAGAAAGTGACCAAGAGCACACAATGTACAGCTCCATTTACATGAAGTTTAAAGAAACAGATTTATGGGGGAAGGTCAGAAGTAGGAAGTGTCCTAAATCTTCACCAGGATTGTGGTCGCATGTAGGTGAAAATGCGCAGAGCTGCACAGTTAAAATGTGCACTTTGCTGCAAGATGTACCTCAAAACACCTAAAGGTACCTGGATGTCTGGAGTATTCAGCCACATATTTGAAGAATAATGTTCTCCTCTGCCCACAGATGTATGATAAAACAGAAAAATAGGTAACCACAAAACCAGCACAATCTTGTTCAACATTGTATGTTAAAGTGGTGAGTTGTTTTTCGGTTGCCATCATCTCTGGGGTTGCAGATCATCTAACCAAGCATGCTGCCACACATGGGCCCTATGTGCTCCAACTAAGAAATGGGGATGAAATTAAGAAGCAGACACACCATGACATGATGCAGTAGGATCACACCTCTGGGCCATATCTGTTGCAAGATCCCATCAGATCATGCCTCAGACCTATAAAATCTGCCCCAGCTCTCAGCTCCAGGGAGATTTGAGTGTTGCCACCTGACTCCTTGCCAGTTGAGTTGCAATAAAGCGGGCATCCTCAAAATGCGGCCCACCTAGGACATTTATCCCACCCACCAAATTTTGCCACTGCTGCCTGTCCTGCTTAGCAGCTGACTCGTCCTAGGTCCTGCAGTTCGGCCCTCCAACGGTTTGAGGGAAAGTGAACTGGCCCCCCGTTTAAAAAGTTTGAGAACCCCTGCAATAAAGCCTTTGTCTCAAAAGCTAGCACCATGGTATTGGCTTCTTTGTGAGTCAGGCAGTGAGCCCATTGTTTGCTTGGGAACAAATATTCTCTTATTTTTTAGGGATGGAGTCTTGATCTATTGCCTAAGCTGGTCTCAAACTCCTGGTCTCAAGCGATCATCCCACCTGGCCTCCCACATAGCTGGGATTACAGGTGTGAGCCACTGTGCAGAGGTGGGGGGCACAGAAAAATACCCTGAAATGAAGGCAGGTTTCTGGCATTCCACTTCTAGTGTGTAGCAGTTAAAAACCCCTGTGCATTTTCCAGGCAGGGGTTCTCCACTCAGTGCCACGTCGCCTGGATATTTTTAAAAGAAAACAAAACCACTAAATATTTTAAAAATTGTGTAGATAGTCGGGCTTTGTGGTGGGTACCTGTAGTCCCAGCTACTCAGGAGGCGGAGGCAAGAGAATTGCCTAAGCCCAGGAATTGGAGGTTGCTGTGAGCTGTGTGACGCCAAGGTGATAAAGTGAGACTCCATCTCTACTCCCACCCCCAAAAAGGTAAAAATTGTGTATAAATGAGTTATGTGAGACAAGAAATAACTTAATTTGGAATCATTTCCAAATCAATCAAATCAATAAAACTTGATTTCATTTATATTTTTAAAAAGGCAGGAGGGGAGACTTGGTGACATTTGAAAGGCCCAGCACGTGAAGCGGCTGCCGCCTTGGAAGCCAGGGCCACGTCACCACAAGAACCGTACCGGACACAGGCCCTTCTTGTTTCGTGAATTTCTTGTCCATAAATTAGTTTTAAATACTGGGCCTTTTCTCTTCCAGTGGGAAGCCCGCGGTTCCACATCAGGACTCCAGCAGCTGTTACTGGATCAAAGAAAAGTAGTCTGCAATACAGACTACTGGTACATACAGTTTGACCAGGTGGCCAGGAGCCCTGCTGTTAGACGCGTCGCCGCCACCGGGGACTGACGCCGCTGGGTCCAGTCTCACGGGGACCAGCTTAGCACAGGGGAGTACAAATGCCCCCCAGCAGCGCCCCTCTTGGACCCCCAGCGCCGGGACCGCCAGTCCCACCCACCGCTATACAGCTGAGGCGGCAGCCTCGCCTCGGAGCCGGCACCGCCCCGAAGTGGGCGCAGCCTCCGGGGATCCCGCAGCCTCCGCCGCGTCCTGGGCGCTGCAGAGATTCAAGCAAGAGGCGCCAGCCAGGGCTGTCGCGATTGGCTAAGCGCGAAGCAGGCCGGCGGTGATTGGCCTGCGCCTTCTTCCGCCGCCGGACCGGCTGGGCGGACGCGATTGGTGCTGACGCGACGGCCCGCCCCCTCCCCACCGCCCCGGCCGGCGTGCGTGACGACATTACCCGTAGAGCAGTGCGCCTGCGTCCTCCGCCCGCCTATGTTTTGGCCGAGCCAAGATGGCGGTGCAGGAGTCGGCCGCTCAGCTCTCCATGACCCTGAAGGTCCAGGAGTATCCGACCCTCAAGGTGCGCGTCTGCGGAGTGAGAGCCGAAGCGGCGGCGGCACCTCTTGCCGGTGCCCGTGGACGCGAGGGGCGGCCCGGGGCCGGGGTCAGGGCAGCAAGGGTTGGGCGCGGCCGGGTCGGGCGGGCTGCGGGGCGGCGGGCTCTGTGCCGCCCGGGTGCGGCCAGTGCGGTCAGTGTGAGGCCCTGCCGGCGCCTCGCCTCGCTGTCGGAGCCGGTCGTGGTCCTTCCGTTTTATAAAGAGCATGAACCGAACTGGCGACAGCCCTGGCGGTGGGCAGGCTGGTGTGTTTGGGGGCGGGGTGGACGCCGAAGTTTCCGGGCTGTGGGCTCGGGAACGCCCCGCCAGAGAGCCCGGTGACGGGCTGTCCGGCTGTCCTCCCGGAAGCTTGCTGCTGGAAGGTGTGGGTGTGTGGGGTTCCGGTCACTAATTAGGGAGCCTGTCAGGAAAGATCCAACGACCTAATAGGGAACCTTGTCAGCTGGGCGTCACCAGACCTGAAATACCGCTCTTGCCACTCTGTTGCCAGTTGCTTGACCTTGGGTGGTCACTTACCCAAGTCGTATTCCATTAGAATGAAATTTATGTTTTTAGAAAAGGGGGCCGATATTTTCCCTTTGCCCAGTTAGTAGAGGGTTTTATGGTGACTGACTAAAATGAAGCACCTGGGGGGACATTCCTTGAATGGTCAAGGTCATGGCATTGCCAGGGGAGCTGAGGCTGAGCTCTGTGAAGAGTCTGCATTCCTTCCCTGGAGGGCTGGGTGGTTTTTCTCTCCTCCCAGAGCACCCTAGTCTTCACGTCCATCTCAGCAGTGACAGGTGGTGGTGGTTTCAGTGTGGCAAACTTGCTGTAAGACCTGCCAACCTCAAGGAGGTTTAGCAGAGGACTGAAAAGTACAGAATCTGGGCCATCCTGCTGGGATTTGAGTACTGACATCCCCCTAAGCGCCCCCCCCCCATCACCACTTAACTGGGAGACTATAGGCACCACGGGGGTGGTCGTTTAGTCTTGTTATAAACAGTGGTAGCACCTGTGTCACCTGAGGGTGAAATGGGTGGCCATACATACAACTTAGAGCAGTGCTGGCACTCATTAGCACACACCTGCTGTAGTGATGGCTCTTGAAGTCAGACTGCCCTGGTGTGCTTGGTCCCTAGGAAAGTAGAGCAAGGCTGTGCCTCTTGAATCAGTGACTTAACAGTGATGTTTCCTGGCACTTGCATACCCACCACTTGATTAGAGAGAGGTGGGGCACTGTTGCTGACATTACCAAAGGCCTCTTTGCTAGACCACTTGAAGATTTGGGTAGTTTTTTATACTCAGTTGCATGACATTGGTCGGTTACTGTAGGTTTGGAGATGAAGACCCTACAGCTCCAAGAGATATTTGTGGTGATACCATGCTGCCATTAGTGGGGTAACCAGTAGCCACCGACCATCTGTCTCAGTGTACCTCCAGGCCTGCCATTCCCACATAGGAAGAGTTGAAGGTCAGAACTGTGGTGGTGTGTCACTTTTGGTATTGGTTGGTGAATACAGGCAACACCAGATGGGAAAGGTTTCCAGAAATCTATTCATTGGTCCCAGAATGACGTAGGAAAGGACATGAAAAACTCAAGAAAAAGCTCTACGTCAAGTCCTCTGTTGTTTCACAGTCATGAATGTAATTTCATTCTAGAGTAGTTATTAATACACAATCTCTGATTAAAAGAGTTACACAGATACTCGCGTAGGTAAAGAAGCAGTGTCATAATTCCTTTGTTCTGTTGACTGTGGTCTTACTGCTGAGTTAATACTTTTTTTCCTAGAAGTTTTCAGGAGTAATTCCTAATGATGAGGGAAATTTTACTGGCAAACTAGAATCCTTGATTAGAAGCATTTGTTAATACAGAATTAATTAAACAGAATGTTGCTAGAGCTGATAGTTCATGGGCTGGACTATTCAGTCTTAAGAAAGGGTCCAAATGTAGGTTCGGCGGTGTGGATGTTAGAGGAGGGAGTGTAGGTGCAGTGGATGCTGTGCTTCTCTAGTTTAAGAGCATGTTCTTTTGTGCGGTAGGAGGAACTGGCATGTACTGGGCTAGATCTTCACCTGGTAGGAATTTAAAAAACTGCTTTCCTGCCAAGTAAATCCTCCACTGACATGTGGGTGATTCCTCCCTCTTCAGAGGTTTATAGCACTTCCTCACAGTCTTGGGGCTGGTGGTGGAGCTCCTGTGTCCCTGGTAGGTACTTTTTCCTTGGTGAAGGGGGAGGAGAGTAAACAGCTATGAAGTGCTGGTCCTGCACATACCTGTCCTCACCGAGCATCTGGCTCTGCCACACTAGTAGGTGGGCCAGCCTGTGGATGTTTGGGCTGGATAAGTCCTTGTTACAGGGGCTGTGTGTAGTAGCATCCCCATCCTCTGTTCACCACATGCCAGGAGCATGCCCCCAAATGTACCCAGACATTGCTAGATGTCCTCCGAGGGCAAAACCTTTCCCACAGGGACCACTGAATTGCATCTTGCTTTGGGGAACTTGTTTCTGTGTTCTTAAGAGCATAAAAGTGAGGTTCAGGAGGATGTGCCTTCCCCCCTGTGGCTGGAAGTCTTTTCGGCTGTCTGGTGTCAGGGTTACAGGTTATGCTCCCCCAAGAGGGGAGGAAACTTGGATGCAGAGCCCATGCTCTTGATCTAGAAGCTTGTGTTTTAGGTATCTTAATTTTTCTTCTGCTGCACATAAATCATTTCATTAATATTTTAGTATATTAGTATATTTGCTTTTACATTTTTTCTTCCAGA
Source organism: Galagoides demidoff (assembly GCA_963574575.1). Lineage (NCBI taxonomy): Eukaryota > Metazoa > Chordata > Mammalia > Primates > Galagidae > Galagoides > Galagoides demidoff. The sequence continues at coordinate 11,483 of CAUYQV010064142.1, forward strand.
TAGGTGAAGCAGGATGTTATTTTAGAGACTTTCAAGGGGGTGTCTGCATGGCCTAGAGCAGGGGTCCTCAAACTTTTTAAACAGGCGACCAGTTCACTGTCCCTCAGACTGTTGGAGGGCCAGCCTATCGGCCTGGGACAAGTTGGCTGCTAAGCAGGACAGGCAGCCGTGGCAAAAACACCCAGCAGGCTGCAGTTTGAGGACCCCTGGCCTAGGGGAAGGAGCCTGGCATTGGTTACTGGGAGACCTGGTTCTGCATCTTGAACCCTCTCCTGGAGTTTCACCTGGCTCACCTCCACCCTCTCTTGGAGTCTTACCTGATCCACCTCCACCCTCTCCTGGGGTCTCACCTGGCCCACCTCCATCCTCTCCTGGACCCCCCAGCCAGGGGTTCCCAGCCTGACTCTGTTCTCTGATAGCCTAGTCAGCAATGCTGTACAACTCTGCACAGGTAGACAGGCTGAAAACTGTGGGTGTGTTTTTTATGAGCCAGGTCTCATATCTTTTAATTCTTTTTTTTTTTTTTTTTTTTTGGGACATGGTCTCACTTTGTCACCCTCAGTAGAGTGTCCGGGTGTCACAACTCACAGTAACCTCAAACTCTTGGGCTCAAGCGATTCTCTTGCCTCAACCTCTTGAGCAGCTGTGACTACAAGCGCCTGCCACAATGCCTGGCTATTTTTAGAGATGGGGTCTTGCTCTGGTTCAAGTTGTTCTTCAACCTGTTAGCTCAGGTGAGCCACCTCACTTGGTTGTCTTTTAATTCTTTTTTTTTTTTAATTTAATTTTTATTTATTTATTTATTTTTGGCTGGGCTGGGTTTGAACCCGCCACCTCTGACATATGGGGCCGGCCCCCTAACCTTTTGAGCCATAGGCAGCGCCCTGTCTTTTTTTTTTTTTTTTTGAGACAGAGCCTCAAGCTATCCCCCTGGGTAGAGTGCCGTGACATCACAGCTCACAGCAACCTCCAACTCCTGGGCTCAAGCGAGTCTCCTGCCTCCACCTCCCAAGTAGCTGGGACCACAGGCGCCCACCACAACGCCCAGCCATTTTTTGGTTGTAGCCGTCATTGTTTGGCGGGTCCGGGCTGGATTCGAACCCACCACCTTAGGTGTATGTGGCTGGCGCCTTAGCCACTTGAGCCATAGGCGCCGAGCCTGCCCTGTCTTTTAATTCTTTACGAGAATATTTACAGTTTCTTTCAATTTCGTTGACAGTCTGGTTGACCAAGTACTATTCTGCAGTTTCAAAGCCTTGTCATACAGTTTGAGTGCCAAGTATATGCCTCCAGTTACAACTTTTGGTTCATTTTCTCACTCTGTCTTGGCTGGGTTTGGGGGATCATGTGTTCTCAAGTGTGAGGAAGACTGGCAACCATGAAGCATTTGGCTTAAGAGACAAGTATTTGGGTTTGATCCTAGCCATGTTGTGTCCTAGAGAGTAGCTGTAGGGTCGGTCTTCTTTTCAGACCTTAGATTTTTGGATTTGCATAGTAGAGCCAATACCAGTCTGAGATGGTGGTTGTGTAACGACGCTTGATCCTGTATCTTGCCCATGGGCACTTAATAAACCACAATCCCTTTACTTTTATTGGCTTCAGAACCTTGTCAGACCTTCAAAGCACTGTCTGTTCTTGCAGAAGCAGCCTCATGTTGCTTTCTGTAACCTTCCCAATATCTAGAGTACATCTGGAAGCCACGCCTATCACTTGTGCCCTCTTGGCCCCTGCTCTTACTCATCTTTTGTACCATCCTATGGATATTCGACCCTGGGTTGTGGAATCCCATTGGTGTTGACACTGTACTAGGGTGTCCTGCTGGTGTTGATGTCCACCCAGTGTCCTGCTGGCATGCATTCTCTGCCCTGGGGACGTCTTGCCTCTTGTTTGCAATTTCTTTTTTTTTTTTGTAGAGACAGAGTCTCACTTTATTGCCCTTGGTAGATTGCCCTGGCATCACAGCTCACAGCAATCTCCAACTCCTGGGCTTAGGTGATTCTCTTGCCTCAGCCTCCTGAGTAGCTGGAACTAACAGGTTCCCACCACAATGCACAGCTATTTTTTTGTTGCACTTTGGCTGGAGCCGGGTTTGAACCCGCCACCCTCGGTATATGGGGCTGGTGCATCTTGCTTCTTGTTTGTGGGTCTGGGTTCCCAGCGGAATAGGCATAGGGTAGGGTGAGGATGCAGACTTGGCTTTTCTGCTAGCTGGGGGGTACTTTTTGGATTTTTGGGGGGTATAATTTTTAGTAATTTTGAGTCGGGCTCAGGGATTTGAGCAGTGGCATAGCCTAGGGGCTGCAGAGCTGGGGCCAGCCTGGGACTGGTCCTTCGATAGTCACTTGAGAGCCCTCAAGGTGCTTTTAAGCACCCTGGGATATATGAGAAGACATAAGGTTGCTGTTACTCATGAGCTCACTCTGCTGGGAGGGAGGCATTCAGCACAAGGACAGTTCATGTCCCTCAGACGTTGATGAAGTCAGTGTGTGTGTGTGTGTGTGTGTGTGTGTGTAAGAGAGAGAGAAAGAGAGAGAGGGAGAAAGTGAAGTCAGGGGGTGCATATCACTGGCGGCCTCCTAGGTGAGTGCAATGCCTGAGTTGGTGGTTGGGGGGTTGGTTTGGGTCAGTGAAGCTGCCTACACTGTGTTGAAGTCTGGGCAGTCCCCAACCCCAGTAGGTACTCAGTCTCATTGGAAATGTGTGTTAGGGGTGTTTGGAAACCACTGGGAGCAGTGAGTACCTAGGCCATGGAGACAGCCTGTGGTGTGGAGGGCAGTGGACTGGGAAGCAAGCCTGAGAGGACACACGGGCACCAGAAAAAGAGGTGGCCAGCTGTTGCACAGCATTTGGACACCTGTCTGCAGAGGTGCAGGCTGGTGAATGCCTTCTTGTTGGGACTTCAGAGCAGGGATGTTGAGTGCTGACCAAGGCATCACAAAGCAGTTTCAGGCCAGGGGTAACTTGGCCAGTTTTTGTTGCATGTTGTTTCAGAATCATACCTCAGGGCCATTATTTTGAAGGCCTGAAACAGAAGGGTTTCTGTTTAATGTTTAATAAGTGTTTAGTGATATTCCACTGCATGTGGCTTAAAGGCATGCCCAGCTGAACTGGTATCTGGCCCTGTATCCTGTCCCATGGCCCTTAGGTGCCCAGCGCCTGCTGCTGTTTCTGGCCCAGCCTCTCTCCTTTACCCCAGTGACTCTTCCATACCTGCCCTCTCAGAGTCTTTCTCACCCCACTGTCCCCACCTCACAGCTACTGTCTGCCCTGCACCTGCTCCCGTGTTCCTTGTGAGTCAGCGCCCCATTGGTACCTGCCTGTGCTCAGAGTCTTGCCCTCTGCCTGCTGGCTCATCTCTGTCCTATACTGTCACTTTCTTCCTGGTGACTGGGTCCTTCTGTCAGCAGGTATGTGGGTCTGTCTTCTCCCACCCTGAACTCAGTCCCTTCATTGCCCATGTTTTCTTACAGCCCCTGGTCTCTCTCTGCCCCCTTTCTCCCTTTCTGTTTTCTCTAAAACAGGTTATGTCCCAATGCTCCACCCATATATCCCTGCCAAGGGCACGAGGAGCTGGTGTTGTACAATCCCTAGGTAATCGCTGCCCCTTGAGAGACACCCCTCACAGGCTCCCTGATGCCGCCGCCGCCTTATGCCTTCACTCTTACTCCAGTCTGTCTTTTCACTCTTTTCTGTCACCACCTAACCCTTAAAGAGGGCATGGCTACCACACTGCTGCCTCCAGCCAGGCCTCTCCCTGAACTCCCACTTCACGTTGCCACCTGTTGGAGCCCTGTCTTTGCATGTTTAGGAGATGGATCAAAACTGCCAAGTGGTTGCTGCGCCAGCTACATGCACCAAGGCTGGTGGGTTCAAACCCAGCCTAGGCCAGCTAAAATCAACAATACAACAAGGGAATAGTTGTGGCAGGCATCTGTAGTCTCAGCTACTTGGGAGGTTGAGGAAAGAGAATCACTAAAGCCTAAGGGTTGGAGGTTGCTGTGAGCTGCGAGGCCACGGCAGTATACTGAGGACAACATAGTGAGACTCTTGTCTCAAAAACAAACAAACAAAAAGAAAAGAAAAGAAAGAAAAACCTGCCGTGTGCAAAACCAAATACCAGGTCTTGGCCTTGGAACCCAACCAGGCCTTCCCATCTCAGTTGGAAGCATCCTCCTGCCACTTGTTCCTAGGCCTAAGCACTGGGGGTGTCTTGCTTCCTCTATTTCTCATGCTCATCCTCAAGCTCCCCTTAGCTCATAATGGCTGCTGGGGCTCTAGTCTTCACACCCAGCAAAGAAGGGTAAGGCAGAAATGGCACCCACCGTTTGGACCAGCTCCCTGCATGGGCCCTCCCAGAAGCCCTCTTGAGCATTTAATACATAAGTTCATTAGGCATTTCTAGCTTTAAGGGAATGGGGGAATAGGTATATAGCCTGTTCGTAGCCTCAGTGCTGCCATAAGTAAAATTGGGATTTCTGTGGTTCCTTTGCATTGATGACAGTCTAACCAAGTAGCTGCATCTGTTTGCATTTTCTCTGTCAGACTGTCCTTTAGAAGGTGTGCTCTGCAAGGGCAAGGGTTTCGTTTTGGTCTTTGTTGTCTCAGAACGTCATGATAAATAGCTGTTGGCTAAATGAATTTCTCCTGTCTGGTTAGGAATTCTTTAAATTTTGCATCTCAGTTTTGTGTGTTTGCTGCATTCCAGCATGTGGCACACGCAGTTGTGGGATGGTAGCCTTTCAAGTAACTTCTTCCACCTCCCTTTTAGCCTACATGCCATTGTGCTGCAGCCCCAGCCCCAGCCCCATGCCCGTGTCCCCTTCTGGGTGCTTAACCTTACTTCACCCTGCATACGTACCAGCTGCTGGGGAGCCCCAGTTACTCAACCTGGAAGGGGTGCCTAGTACTGCCTGGCAGTTTGGCTATTTTTCTTGAGGCCTTTCACCCACCCACCCCTCCCTTATGCCAAAGAATGTTTCATGTGCCTACTTTTTTTCTTTAGATCCCCAGCTGCTGATCCCATCCTCCTGGTCTGTTCATAGCCTGCCCTTGCCCACACCCACTACCTCCCTCCCATTACTGGGTTGTGTCAGCTGCACAGATGATGGCTGCCTCTGTTGATACCCTGGGCCCCACTTGTTTAAAGGTGCGTGTGTGCTGCTGTCTCTAGTTAACCCATAGGTCACCCTCTCTCTGAGCTGGCCCCACCTCAGGGCTCTCAAATTGATTCTCAATTTGTTTTTGCCCCAGGTCCTGCCCCATTGCACTGCTATAGCCAGTGACCAGGTAACCTCATAACACTGCTCAAATCTGGGGTGGCTTCTCTTTGTTCACCTTGATCTCTCAAAGTGCTGAAACCACCACCAGTCCTCCTTTTGAAACATATTTCGGTTTGGCTCCCAGGGCACCACACTTGCCATTCATCTTCCCTTGCTGCCTGTCCCTGTGGCTTTGACTTCTTAATGCTAGAGGGCCCATGCCCTGGCCATCTCTGCTAACACTCCTGACCTTGGCATCTCATGTACAGGGGTGTCCAACCTTTTTTTTCTTCTGCCGCACCTTGGAGGAATAAGAGTTGTCTTGAGCCACACATTAAATACACAAATGCAACTTGGTACCTATAGCACGGTGGTTATGGCATTAGCCACATACACCAGGGCTGGTGGGTTCGAACCCAGCCTGGGCCAGCTAAAATCAACAATGACAACTGCAACCAAAAAAATAGCCAGACATTGTAGTGGGCGCCCGTAGTCCCAGCTACTTAGGAGACTGAGGCAAGAGAATCGCTTAAAACCAGTAGTTTGAGGTTGCTGTGAGCTATGATGCCAAGGCACTCTTACCAAAGGTGACAAAGTGAGACTCAGTCTCAAAAGTAAATAAATAAATAAATATACAAACCCTAACGAAAGCTGATGAGCAAAAGAAAAGTTTATGTAGGCCATGCACCTGTAGTACAGTGGTTATGGTGCTAGCCACATACACCGAAGGTGGCAGGTTGGAACCTGGCCCAGGCCAGCTAAACAACAGCAACACGAAATAGCTGGGCGTTTTGGTGGGTTAGGGTTAGGAGGCTGAGGCAAGAGAATCTCGCTTAAGCCCAAGAGTTTGAGGTTGCTGTAAGCTGTGACACCACAGCACTCTACTGATGGTGACATAGTGAGACTCTGTCTCAAAAAAAAAAAAACAACAACAATCTATGTATACTTTTTATGCTGGCCAACATAGATAAACAAAAAATGTCCTCAGAGAATCAGCGTGTGGCCCAAGAATTGCAGGTTGGACATGCCCATTTGTGGTCTCATGGATGCATTTGTGACTTCCAGACTGACCTCTGTCCAGCCTGGACTCCTGGGTCTATAGCCAAGGCACGCTCACTCAGGTCCCTGGAAAGTGCCTGGACATATTTGAATGTGAACTTGCCATCTGACTGCTTCCTGCCCAGACTGACTTCCTGTGTCTTCCTGTTGTCCAAGAATGGCAGCCCCCATCTGGAGCTAGTCCTGACTCCTCTGTCCTCACAGTTCACATGTAGCCTATCTGTATGTCCCCTTTGTGCTGACTTCAGAGTGTGTCCAGAGTCCAGCTGGTCCCTGCTCTGCTCACACCCACTGCAGTTCTCTCTCACTGTAACTGCCAGTCTGCTCCATTCTGTTCTGGTCGCTTACTGTCTGTCATGGGGTAAAGGTCAAGGGTTTTAGAGGGGCCACCCCAGGCCCTGGTGACTTGGCCCTGCCTATCTGTTAAGAATAGTCAACACAGCTCTGCGCCTGTGGCTCAAGTGGCTAAGGTGCCAGCCATGTACACCTAAGGTGGCGGGTTCGAATCCAGCCCGGACCTGCCAAACAATGATAGCTGCAACCAAAAAATAGCCGGGTGTTGTGGCGGGCGCCTGTGGTCCCAGCTACTTGGGAGGCTGAGGCAGGAGACTCGCTTGAGCCCAGGAGTTGGAGGCTGCTGTGAGTTGTCCCAGGGGGATAGCTTGAGGCTCTGTCTCAAAAAAAAAAAAAGAATAGTCAACACAGTAACTGGGCACTGTCAGTGACCAGGGCGAACCTGTGGGAAATGTCCATTCACAACCCTCTAACAACAGGGATGAAACTGACCTTTGCTGGCTATGTAATGTGCACTGTGGACAGACACCAAGCAAAGGCCTGCAGGAAGCCGCAGAAGATAATGTGTTTCACTAGGAGAACTGCAGTGATGTCATGTTAGGTTTTTGTGCTTAATAAAATATTTCTTTTGGGGGGGGGGCAGAATCTTACTTTGTTGCCCTCAGTAGAGTGTCATGGTGTCACAGCTCACAGCAACCTCAAACTCCTGGGCTCAAGTGATACTCTTGCCTCAGCCTCCTGAGTAGCTGGGACTACAGGCGCCTGCCACAGTGCCCAGCTATTTTTTAGAGATGGGGTCTTGCTCTGGCTCAGGCTGATCTCGAACTCATGTGCTCAGGCAATCTCCCCACC
>CAUYQV010064143.1:0-26454 GCA_963574575.1 Galagoides demidoff
CAGTCATTAGGGAAATGAAAATCAAAACCATAACGAGATACTATTTCAGACCCTCTAAGATGGTCTGACGAGGATGGAGAGAAACTGGAACACTCATACATTGCTGGTAGGAGGGTAAAATGATGCAGCCATTATGGAAAACAGTTAAACAGTTACCATATGACTGAGCGATTACATTGCTCAGCATATACCCAAGAGAATGAAAAACATTTTTAAGTCCACACAAAAATTTGTACATAAATGTTCACAGCAGCATTATTCATATTAGCCATATGACTCTATTGTCCACAAATGAGTAAATGGATAAATACACAGTGTACCCTTACAATGGAATATTCATCACAAAAAGGAATGGAATAATATCACAGATTTCACAAAGAGCAACAGGAAAAACTGGAGACAAAGTGTTCTAATCAACTACATCTCTACTGGCTGCCCAAAGGCCCTAATCAGGGAATTTGCCTTTACCAGGTAACTGCATTCTATGAAGAGATTAATTCTAGACATGCTAATTAAACTTAAAATTAGTAAGTTAATAGTTTTACTTACAGAATTTGTTCCAAGAACTTGAAGCTTTGGTTCCCCTGATTCCAGAAGCTTTGCCACCATATGAAGAAAACTTTCTACAAATGGCTTGATGCTTTGAGAATGGCAAGCCATAAGAAGTTGGTCCAATGCCTCCATAGCAATTAGAACATACCTAAGTAAAAAAGAATAAGAATGCCTTTCAATTCCATCCAGGTAAACACAAAAGATGTAAACCAATATATAAACAACTACAAGCCCACACGAAAGAAAAAAACCCAAGTACAATCCAGTGGTGGGTGGGAGGAGAAGAGCTGGGGAATGGGGAAAGAGGCAGGTCAACTGGCGGGATCTCACCTAATGTGCACCATGTGAGGGTGTTCGACACACCCCCCAGGTGGAGGGCTCAACTACAACTTGAACTTGACCTTAGAATTGAAAAAAGTGTAACCTAAACATTTGGACCCTCATATTAATCTAAAATAAAAAAAGAAAAAGAATGTCAAAGCATTTCTACTCCTTTTATAATCCTCCCAAGTGCTGTTCATTGAAATAAGTTTATTTTTAAAGCACAGAGGAAAGGCAAATTTAGTAAGAGAATTGACGATCTTAGTAGTTTACAAAATAATCCTTATGGTAATAAGTATATGAAAACTACACTGGAAAACTCCATTTTCTTTTTTTTCTTTGGCCGGGGCCAGGTTTGAACCCGCCACCTCTGGTATATGGGATTGGTGCCCTATTCCTTGAGCCACAGGTACCACCAAAAAACTCCATTTTCTCCTTAAAAGAACTCTGAGTAAACACTATCAGCAACAACAGGTTACATGGAACAGACTGGACTTTACAATTCATCAGACTTTAAATCTTGTACTAAAAATTAAAATTCAATCTTTAGATAATATTCCTTCAATAATCAATTATAAAACTATCTGTGCCATGACTCACTAAAATGTTCTAAGTGTAACAGTGCGGAAGTAGAGTAAACCAATATATCACTTGAGGAACAGAATACTCTAAGAAACTAAGATCATAAAATGAAGCAGGATTTATGATCCAAATAGCAAAGTTACTGCCGTTTGCACACAGAGAATGATTAAGATGGTAGACCTTTATTTCCATGTAGGAATAGCAAGCACAGGTGCAAATGAGTGTGCTTCCTTCTCTGAACCTTATTATCTAAGCCTAGCATGGTTTTCTCCTATCGCTTTTCTAAAAGGTAAAACCGAAGCTATGTGAAAAAAGTCACTTGGTTAACAAGATCTGCTTGCTTCCAATTTAGAGACTAATTTTTAAAATACAGTATTGCACTGAGAGCTAAAGGAGTCGGTTTTCTACTATTTTCCATCAGAGGAGTCTCATAAATTAATGGATGCTTAAGCTAAAGGTAACTCTCTTAATTAACACGAGTTTATTCATTAACAAAAGCTGAAGTATCTACGTGGGAATTCCACATTTCATTGTATATTATATGTTTTAACTCCCATATACATATTATCTCTGCTTGACTAAATGCAAAATAACTTACGGGATGATTTAGCCTAGAAAGAATTTCCCAAAGATGCACCATTAGCAACAATTAATTCCCTTACCCAGAACGATGCCTGACAACATCCCTGCTCAACCTTTCTGCCAGGTAACTACCAATCCGATCCAGTTTCTCTGGAGCAGATACTGCATAAAATGTCAGTTTCTCCATGTCAGCTTTCACAAGGCCATCCTAAAAAGAAAAATAATAAGATAAATTATTAAACCACCCCATTTAGGCAAAGCATTTGAATGTAGCTTCACAAATAATGAATTAGACTCTAACACCTTCCTCAATAGAGAAATACCTCAAAATTATCTGTAATATGTAGGAAATAGGATGTATTTTTTTTTTTTTTTGGAAACAGAGTCTCACTTTGTCACCCTCGGTAGAGTGCTGTGGCGTCACAGCAACCTCCAACTCTTGGGCTTAAGTGATTCTCTTGCCTCAACCTCCCAAATAGCTGGGACTACAGGTGCTTGCCACAATGCCCAGCTGTTTTTAGAGACTGGGGGTGAGGTGAGTCTCGCTCTGGCTCAGGCTGGTCTTGAACCTGTGAGCTCAGGCAATCCACCCACCTCGGCCTCTCAGAGTGCTAGGATTACAGGCGTGAGCCACCACGCCCAGCTAAATGTTGTATGTTTATTTTACTCCTTTAGACACACAACAATAAACAAATGGGTTTTTTAAATGATTCAGAATTTGCTGACATCCTTATAATGTTTTGATATAATTAAAGAATGAGAAAGTATTCAGAATTGTATGAATCTATGCTTACTCCACATATTAAAAAAGCAACAGGTCCAGGTCACAGGATTATAAACTGTCATTTGTCTCTGCCCTCTAAGAGATGATGTGCTAACAGATCTAATGATTGTCCCTGCACTCATGAAACAAGTCAATCATCACTCTAAATTTGGCCATACACATATGTAGTCCAAGGAACTAAATGCTGCTTAGAAATATCAGAAGAAGTAGAAAAGGAGAGAGAATAACGACGTTAAGATGGTAAATCTACAACTAACAATTTAATAGATATGCGTTTTCAACGTCAACTGGCCCCTTAATGTCCCCTGACTACTCTTCTGTTTCCTTAGTGGAGTCACCCCTCATATTATACACCTATTTTTCCCAGACTTGCTACTTTGCCACTTCTCTTCCTTGTCAGGGAAGGTGGAGGCTTTCAAATTAGAATGTAATGACGAAAACACTCTGCATTCTCAGTGCCTTCCAGGGCAGGGATCTCAACCAGGGATGACTCAGCCCCACAGGGCAATGTCTGGGACATTTAGGGGGCTGGCACAGCCAGGATGGGCAGAAGTAGGCAGTGGGATCTAGTGGGCAGTTTGGGGCTGCTGAACATCCCACAAGGCACAGACAGACCCCCCTGGTAAAGAATTATCAGGACTAAAATGTCACTAGAACTTAAGGTTAGAAACCTTGCCCTGGCAAAGTGAACCCCAGTTTCTTGTATAGGAAGCACTGGTTTGCCTCTGCCCGAGCTGTCTTACGCACACTGTCCCAAGGTCCAGACACTTCACTTAGCCTCTCACTCCTGTTTCTTTGTATCACTTCCATGTCATCACTTAGATGTAATTATGTCTTTTCTACTTTTTTAAATCCCTTATGAATTTTATTGAAGAATTTACATGTATGTATAATAAACTATATCCATCTCAAAGTATGAACTTTGAACTGAGTGAGTTTTATGTAGCTGTGAAATCACAACTACAAACAAGACACGGGTTATCCAAAATGCTTGGGACAAGTAGTGTTCTTGATTCTGGATTTTGCTGAATTTTGGAATATCTGCAAATACCTTATTAGTTGAAAGCCCATAATCTAAAAATCTAAAATCTGAAATGCTCCAATAAGCATTTCCTTTGAGTGTCACATCAGTACTCCAAATATTTAGTAGAATTTTGGAGCATTTCAGATTTTCAGATTAGGGGTGTTCAACCTGTACAGAAAAATTCCATCATTTGCAAAATATTTCTCTTGTCCTCTCCATTCCTCCTTCTCCAGGCAACCACTGCTCCGCTTTTTATCCCTATGAATGAGCATGCAGCCTGCATAAACAGCATCGTACAGTTTCTACAGCCACTCATGGGCATGACTTTTACACTCAGCTCACCTCTCAGACCAAGAGCCCTCCCCAAGTTCACCTGGATAAATCCTACTTATCCTTTAAGTCTTAGCAACCTCCAAAGAACCTTCATTATATCCTTCAAACCCCCCTCCCAAGACTGGGTGAGATGTTCCCGCTATATTTGGTTTGGCTCATGGCATTTATATCCACTGTATTTTATCATACTCTTTTCATTTATTAAACAAGTGCCAACCCTGTCCCAGGTACTGTGATGAGACTGTAGGAAAGCAACAGTGAGCAAAGAAATGTATTAACTCCCTGAGTCCTCGTGAGCAGCTTATGAGATAGGTGCTATTTATTGTTTTCCTTGCAGGATAAGAAACTGAGGGACTTGTCTAAGATCACATGGCCACTGTTTGTTTGTTTGTTTGCTTGTTTCTCCCTCACTACATCGCTCTTTGAAGGCAGGGACTATGACATACCAGTAGTATCTATCTCTGCATCTGAGCACCTACTGTCTGAGCCACTTTGGATACATCACAAGATTTGTTTTAGTAAGTTAAAAATAAGAAATATGACAAATTGAGTAACAGTTGCTATACAAATACAAGTTTCATGTAAATCTTCTCTTTTTTTAATTATTTTACAGATTGCCCTTTTAATAAAACTTATCTAAATCCTTGGGGGAAAAAAGATTCTTTCTGTAACCATTCTCTAATTTATACTGTCACTCCCATGATCAAGTGGTTAATCCCCCACTACCTACAAGTGAAAGTGGGTAAAGTAGATGCCTTGCCTGTCATTCACATTTTCCCATAATCTACCTTCAGTAACCTGCCTCAGTAAAATAACGATAGGACTATTTAGTCCATACACCTGAAATTTCAAATCAGACTTCATGGTCAGCACGATTGCCACCCATTATACTCTGCAATTAGGCTACAACTGGCTCTAGACCTCATTCTTGTTTTCCTGGCCTTTTCTCTTTCCCTTCAATTGCACTGAACAGGCTAATTTTCTCCACCTCTCCACACAGTATCCGTCTTTCAAAGCTCAGCAAATCTCATTTCCTCTAAGAATGCTTCCTGGAGACGGCCGACTCACAGTACTCCCTGCTTTACAGACCAGATTCACTTAGTATTTTACTTCCTGATTTGTGCATTATAATTTAATATTTACTATGTTTTTGCTTTATGTCAGTCAATGGATGGAAAGGTCCCTAAAGACAGGTATCATACTTAGGGTTTTTAAGATGTGAAAAATTATCCAGACATCTGGTAGCCAATAATATTTAACTGATTAACCTCCTCTATGTAGCTGAATGTTTAAACAGATTTGATTAAAAGTGAGCTCTATCAACATTAAGCTAATATTAAGATAACCAAAAGATGTCTACAGTTGGTTACATTTTAAAATAAAGCAAATTCTGATAGTCAAAACCCACGTACCATGTCGTGTTCATATCCACTTAACTCGAGACTAAAGAAGCCTCACAAACCGTAAGGCAATGTCACAAAATCACTCAGCTCGGGGGCTTTGAAACTAGTCATCTTCACAAATAAAATAATTTTTATTAAAAAAATTACATAGTATTTAAGTAAAGCAAAACAAACTTCCTGGAACAGTTTTCCTTTACCTCTCAATTCTCTTCTAAAAACGATGTGGCCAACCCCCATCTAGCCTTTGGCTTCTCACTTCCACTTCCTTCCCCCGGGCCTCAGACAGCACCTCTGGACTTAGTGCAAATAATCTGGCACTGGTTTATAAATTGTTGATGTGTGTTAACTTAGATTAAGCACTAAAAAAGAACTTTAACTGTCCATCATTCCAAATCTGTGCCTACTTTGTAAAGGGAGCTGGAAATTAGAAAAGCAAGCATGGGACACTTAAAAGTAAAAAAAGAGAAGTATAAAAATATTAGTGTATACGGTGAGATGTAAGGGTAAAAGTAGAGAAATGAAATTAGGGAAACCTTAGGGAGGTCAGCGGGGGGCAGAATGGGTCAGCAAAGAGAAGGATCAGTAGATGTAGATCAAATTACTTTTGGATCTTCAGGGAATATGTTGTCCACCAGGCGCTTATAGCGAGGACGCAAAGCAGAACAGCAGCAACAAACTCCTGTTTAAAAAAACAAACAAACAAAAAGTATAGAGATTATCAATACTGTAAACTGACCTAGAAATTCAAGTTTCTGAAATTAATAGGCTATTTAAAATAAAAATTTCAAACTGCTACAAATAGAAAAACACATGTAAGTTCAATATGTAACCAAGAAAAGACAGTTAAATTTCTTATCCCCTCTGCAAAGACAAGAAACTTGTAAGAATTTTTGTGTAATACACAACGCCCCCCTCACCAAATTCACCTATAAAGCAAAACCATAACATGAAATCCCTTTACCTCCTTTCTGATCTCATCTCCTAAGACTCTCAGACACCCCACCCACCTGTCCTAGTCCACAGTGGTCTCCCTGCTCAGCCCAACAAGCGAGGGTCCCTCCTTTGACTTTGGCCTCTGTTCCCCGGGCAGGCACGTGCACATATACCTACTACACTAACTCTGCCACCTGTTGTAATTCTTCACATGAACCTCTCCAACTGCTCTTACCCTGCTCTACTTTCTTTCCCCCACAGCACTTATTATCAAGCATATTAAATAATTTTCCTATTATATTTATTGGTCCTCATCTGTCTCTTCTCACCAGGACATAAGCTCAGATGGAGGTGGAAATCATTGTTTGCTTACTGATAAGTCCCAAGCAATTAGAATAGCTAAAAATTACTTCAAATAAATATTAATACTAACATTGAAATAAAACAAAATAAAATATATATTGAGTGGTTATCACGTAGGCACTGATCCAGGCACAGTATTGCAAAGATGAAAGAAGCTTATAACCTGAAAAGAAGATTAACGTGAATACTCTGCTAACATTAATGGAAGGCCAAATGCAGTAAATTCAAATTGCTGTCATGGCAAAGTTTAGCAGTGAGGCTGAAAAACAAGTCATAATGCTTTAAGCTTCCAATGGGAATGGAAAAGTTAATAAGATTCTAAATAAACTATTAAGTTTCACTTAGACTGACACTGTCTGATAGTATATACTATACACTGCTTTTAGTTTAAAACAGCCTGAAAAATAAATGTGAAATTGGAATGCAAACAATATCCAGTTTTCAATTTCAGGAAGCTTAGAACTACTGGGAAAGACAGAACAGCAAGCAGCAAAATACCAAACAGCCTGCGCCAGGTTAAAGAGGGAGAGCTTTGGATTCTGAGGGGAATCAGAGGTCTCCACTATCCAGCTGGGTGGGCAGGTTTCTCTGTCTTATTATTTTCCTCATCGGTAAAAATAAATATCATAATGCCTTTACTATAATTACTATGAAAATTAAATAAAATTGTATATCAAGTTCTTATTAAGTAAGCATTCAATAGAATGGTGGCTGTCACTAGTAACGCAGCAAGAAACCAACAAGGGTAAGCAGAATGGGCACGAGGGTCCTTAAGACAGTATTCCCAACAAGGCAAAAACTTGCTGTAAACTAATCATTTACAAATCACAGTAAATTTCACACATGGTTCACAAAAAGCTTTCCATGAAAGTATCAGTGACAGGAGGGCTCACTGCCATCTTCTGAACATGACATGCCCAGCACTGTGTGCGGACTACACGACATTATGCGTTCACGCCTACAGCAACTCCCAGGTGGTCATTATCACCTCCACTGGATAACGAGGAAACAAGGTAGAGAGCCCGATTTCTGCTGAACATCACACAGCTAGTAAGCATCTATAGAACTGCAATTACCATCCAGTTCTGTTGACTTCAGAGAGAACTGTCACACTAAATTCAAGTACACCAATTTCCAATTAATTACCTTAAGCATTTTAGCCTTCTACAAATCATGACCAATGAACGTGATCACGGAAAGGCATGCGCCCAAGAGAAGGAATACACTGCCATTAGGGAAATAAAGGATCACAGCAGTTTCTCAGGAAGGCCCAAAACAAAACAAATACACTTTCTTGACCATTTACTATAAATGGAAAGCTCTAAAGAAGACATATAATTTCCTGTTTACTCAGGTTTTCATTAAATTACATCAAAGACAATATAAGGCTGAAATTAACAAGAGATCATAATCACAAAAGGAATTACATTATAGACTATTTTAAATGTATACATGAACATCACAACTAAAATAAAATAAAAGCATTGCACCTACTCAAGTACAGAAATGTGGTGGACTCCCTTGCTGAAGTAAATTCATAAGGCTTTTCAAGTTCAGCTGCAGGTACCTGAACATAGTCCTTCATGCTGTGTGTCAGGATTTTCTAGTTGATCTTTCTGCTTCTAGATCCCTTTACCTACTGTTCCGAAGTACCTAGTTCACTTTACTTCTAATTAATTACCAGAGGACACTAAAGTACGGTAACTTATCTAACTTGTCATTGACATCAAATATAAAGCTATCAAGAACTTGATAATATACATATCAAATTCTGCTAGCAAGGCCAATTAGCTTAAATAACATACTATTAATGTACTTGCATTGCTAGTTTAATAAAAGCAGATTTTTATACAGTTAAAATAAGAAAGTAAACCTACTTATACCTTTTTTACTTAAAGTATTCCTTTAATCACTCCTCATCCTAACTTCTAATCCCTTTCAAAAAACTCACTTAGGCTCTAAATACCACCCTATTTTTGACTTTTTCCCAACTTCTTCTTTTCCAAAAGAAAAGTGAGATGAGCATTATCACAGAGAACTTCCAAATACTGGAAAATCTAAGTAATATATTCTTTTAAATTTAATCCCACCACATAAAGAAGAAAGTTATCCATTATTCTCCTCCTACAGTACATGGAATTTAGAACTTTACTTATGGTATACTAGGGAGAATGTGAAACAGGAAGGGTCAAGTGGGATATATAACTACAGAAAAAAGAACTCAGGGACAGTTGGAGAAGAAAATTATGACCAAAAAAATGTGCCAAGCTGAATATTCCAGTAGTGTACAGACTGGCTCAGGGCAATTTGTTCTACAAGGCCCTCTTGCACCTTAGTGACCAAGAAAATCCTATCACCTACTTTCATGGTTAGGGGTACTAAATTAATAATACAAAAAGGGCCTGGAATAAGAATGCCTGCTCTCAAAAGTGTTATTCTACATAGTACTGGATGTTCTATAGTAAACAGTCTGAAAAAGAAAGCAAGATAGTAATTCCATTTACCATAGCTACAAATAAAATAAGACATCTTGGAATAAACTTAGCCAAAGAAATAAAAAGATCGCTATAATGAAAACTATAAAATACTGATGAAAGAAACTGAAGAGAATACAAAACAACGGGAAGATATTCCATGCTCATGGAATGGAAGAATCAATACTCTTACCATGTTCATACTACCCAAAGCAATTTACAGATCAATGCAATCTCCATCAAAATACCAATGACATTCTTCACAGAAATAGAAAAAATAATCCTAAAGTTTATATGGAACCACAAAAGACCCAGAATAGCCAAAGCTATCCTGAGCAAAAAGAACAGAGGAATCACATTACCTAACTTTGAATTATACTACAGAGCTGCAGTCACTACCGCATGGTACATGGATGAAAACAGACACACAGACCAAGGGAACAGAACAGAGAACCCAAAAGTAAATCCACACATCTTTAGTAAATTTATCTTTGTCAAGAACGTATGTACATTAAGGAAAGGACAGTCTCTTCAACAAATGGTACTAGGAAAACTGGAGCTCTACATACAGAAGAAACACCATTTACAAAAACCAAATCAAAATACAACACATATAAAGCCTATCATATGGGTGTTATTTGGCATACAGGATACTGTGCTAAGCTTACTCTACAAGGAATTTAAGATGTTACCTACACACTTGAAAAGACAAAGTTTAAAAAAATTTTAAGACAAGGTTTAGACATTTGGGACATGAGATATCCAATGTCAAGTGGATCACATGACCACAGGGACAACAGAGATTCAGAAAAGAGAGAAAACACTTCCAGCTCAAGAGAAGAGAGTTTTACTAAGGAGATGGGTCTTTAGCTGGGAGGCAAAAGGTTCCTCTGGAGAAGGAGCAGGCTAAACTATAGGAACAAGACGGTTAACAGTGAAAGACAACCAAAATCAAACAGAAGAACACAAGCATCAGTTTGGAGGATGGTCCCTGGAAAAACCAAAATGCACATGCTAGTGACCCACAGCTTTGAAAGGAACGTGGGGAACAGGAAAAGAGTTTGATGACTATTTAAATAGAGTGTAAAAGGAAAGGGAACAAAATAGTTTATCTTCAGGAAAGTGTTCCTTGTAAAAGGATTTTAATCCATTAGAGGAGTATTTTATTACACGATTCTTTCCACACGTAATTCTACACCTTCTCTCCTTTCATTCTCAATTTCACTACTCGTTTTTTATTCCCAGGCACATAAACCTTATGGGAAAGAGATGGAAGGACAAGGATTCAATAAGTAGATTTAAAGCTCCAAGTCTATTTTAAAAGATAGATTTCCCCTTGCATTACATTACCATGGTCTATAGGAGGCAAGATACAGACAAAACTCTGATGTATATTTTCAAAATATTTTGGGATAATGCCTGTAGAAAAAAAAAAAAGTACCTTTTTTTCCCCCTGAGCAACTAGTGATTGGTCTATACTCTATATCTGATTTTTCCCCACTACTAAAATTCTTAATTTTAAAAAGTATTGGACATTCTTCCACTTCTAAGCAATGTTTAGAATTATACCTAGATTAAACTTTCCTGTATACTGTCACGCCTGTCTGAAAAAAATATTAATTAGCAGTTACCTAAAGGCAAAAGCAATAAAAAAAAAAAATAGGATCATGTAAGGAGATTTCATCAAAAAAGCTTCTAGAATCACCATTTGGGAAAAAGTGGAAATATTAAAATCAGAAAAGAACAACTGTCTATTCATTTCATCTGATACTGGTTTAGTTTGCAAAACAAGTAAGAACTGATCCAGTAGGTGACACAGAAACCAGAGCTGCAACTAGGAAAGAAAAGCACTCGTACCTCGGCCTCCCCACCACAGGACACGGCAGGGCTCCCCCGTTTCTAAGACAACATCCGTAGATCATCTTCAAATGTGCTCAGAGGGCAGAGTCTGGGCAAGGAGACGACTCCTATCTCCCAATCTCTGGAGGTGAGTAATCAGATGATACAGAACTGAAAACTGAAATAGTATGTGATTTCCTTTTTTAATATATAAAATATTCATCAGTGTCCTCTACAATAATGTCAGCAGTACTGACGGAATTACAAAAAGAATCACATCTTTAGTGGTTTAAAGTTCTTTTTTATAAAGTATGTAAGTAATGCCTTTCTCCTTCAATGCAAACCATGGTACTATTACTTCAATAACTACTCTGCACAATTACTATGTTTTAGAGGAGGGAGGTAATTGTGTAGTGGTCTGAGATAAATGTTAAGGATCATGATTAAGGAGGAGGAAAGGCAAGTTAGACTATGCAGAATTTATAACAGAGCTGAAAGTTAATTTATAATAGCACCACGCATGCGTGTGTTTTGAGACTCCTGTTTTAGCAGTCTAACAAAAATAGTAGTTGACCCCACCCCCCTCTTCTTCAAAAAGAGATTCAATGTTCAGTTAGGGAAACAGCTGGCAAAGTCATGATGGGGTAGTTTCCACCTCTAGAGTATAGTCCAACTAATCACTGTCTTTGGAGCTTCCGATCGGCACTTAACTTCCCACTTCTCAGAGCAAATCTTGGTAAATATACAAAATAACAAAGCTAGACAAAAAGCATATAAGTATTTTACTTTAAAAAATGGTATTTAAAAATAAACAAAAACTGAGATCAGTGTTTTTTGGTGACAGTTTTCTTTAATTTGAAAGGGGACAAAAGAAACTGAATTCGTAACTTTCCCTTTAGTTAGGTGGCTTTTGAGTTGATTATCCTGTAACGAACTCTTAAAAAACTGGACAAATTTTCATGGAACACCATGCAACATTGCTAAATGTCTTTTTGAAAACTGTTTTTATCAATGCTTGGATATAAGCTAATGGCCCAGAAATGATCAATCATTTCAAAGTCATTTTGAAAGGGCAAAAATTTCTTGAGATAGCCAAAATCTGCTACAGTTCAAAAATACTATTAAATTATAAATTGCACATATAAAACACAAAACTTATTGTCAAAAATAAAGGTGTTACTAGTGCTATTATCAATTGTGCCAGGACCAGTGGCATAAACTTTGACCATCCCTGGTAAACCAGGACCTATGATTATCTTACTAATTCTCCTGAGCATCGGAACCTGTCTAAAGGCATCAACTAAAGTAGTCACAGCTTTAGTTACAGCTACAAAATGAGGAAAAGCAACAGCAATCCCATCAGGGCAGGGCAGGGGAAACGGGAGAACAAGCAAACAAAAATCCCTAAGAGCTAACCTTAGGGATTAGACAACAGCTATAAGCATAATGCAGTAATTCTGTAGAAAGCTCATTAACTGAACATTTAAAATTAAAATGCTTTAAAAATGTCTACTACATTCAAGGCACTGAGCTGAGCATTGTGAAAGGTGCAAATATTCATAAAACTAGTACCTGACATCAAGGCCTTTAGAATACATGTATTAATAGATCCAGATTATAAGAAATCAATGTTACAAAAAAAAGAAATAAGTAATTCCTTCACCAAAAACAAAGACACAAACAAAACCGTAGTAATGGCAAATGCGTAAATTTACCTTCAATCTTTAAGTAGATGTACATAAACCTACTTATACCAGTTCATCTGCCAAATTTTTACTATTAACATATCTCTAAGAATAATTACTAACAAAGTCAACATTCACAAAAGTAGGCTCTGACTGTATTTATTTCCTTATAGCAAAAGGTCACCTTAGAATAAATCCTATCTAAGCAAATCATGGTTCCATACGACAATGCTTCTCAAACAGTGGCCACAGAACCTTCTAAAGAATCTCTCGGAGTACTTCTAAATGTGAAGACTCCCTGGCCCTAGACCTTCTGAATCAATGTCCAGGATGGGATGCCAGAATTCCTATTTCTAAAAATGGAGACACTACTCTAGTTAATCACTCCCCTTATTTAACAATTTAAGGAATTAGGTATATGGTATTTTCTTATAGTATACTTCAGGTATTTGGGAAACTATCTTTTTTTTTTTGCAAATTTGTTTTCTGAGACAGGATCTAGCTTTGTCACCCTAGCTCACTGCAGCCCTAAACTCTTGGGCTCAAGGGATCCTCCTGCCTCAGCTTACCAAGTAGCCAGGACTACGAGCATCATTACACGCAGCTAACTTGTTGTTTTGCTTTTCATAGAGATAAGGTCTTGTTATGTCCCCCAGACTGAAATTGCCCTTTATAAAATTAATGAAGGTCCACAAGGTGAGAGGTAGTAGGAGGTCCTGTACTCTGCTTTCCTGTAACTGCTGGTCAGGAGTCACATAGCTGATGGTCATGAAGATTTTTTACTTTCTTAATACACAGATAGCATCACCCTTATGAAACCTAAGGCTAGTTTGTGAGATTATCTTTCAGGTCTTGCATTCCAGAGGAACGGCTGACCCACTCAGACCCATGGCCTGTATTAAGGGACTGATTCCACAAGCCTTGAGTCAGCACAAGAAGTTAATTTCTACATTTCTATGATTCCATTCTGAACCCAGCCAATCAGCAGACCCAAATGCCTGGCCCATTACCTGTCAAAATACCTTTAAAAACCCCTTTCTTCAAATTCTCAGGGCAATGGATTTGAGAATTTTCTCCCATCTCAGTCTCCCTGCATGGCACTGCAAAATTAAACTTTCTCCACCGCAACGCCTGCTGTTTCAGTGTCCTGGCTTCCTCTAAGCAGCAGCAGCAAAACTGGCTGGACTGTAACAAGGCTGGTCTCAAACTCCTGGCCTTGAGTGACCTCCCAAAGTGCTGAGATTGCAGGCATGTGCCGTCCCGCCTAATCTGGGAGACTATCGTATATAAGGTACACAATAGATAAAAAGTTGTAATACAGCCTGTATCTGTAAGATCACCTGTCACAATAACTGGATCACATAAAGCACCAAATAAGTGAAAGAAATCATAACGCTAAGGCCCTCAGAAGACTTCCCAGCAGATGCTGACAGGAGAAAGACCTATCACTGGCACAACGCACTGGTATTTGTGGCTGTGATCTCCAGAACTTCCCCACAACTTTCAACATACGTCACTGGGAAGATTCCTAAGCAACTTATACAAATGAATACTTTGCAGGCCCACACTAGAAAGAAATCAGGACGAAGTATTAAACGGCCTTTAAGGTCCTAAGCCAAGTATTAAAAGTAGAATAAAGGAAAACAGAAATTATCAAGCTCAGATTTTTTTCTAAAACATGACCAGACTCTTGAAATTGTCCTCTTTCCTAAAACTGCTTGATATGCTTCTCTGTATTTCATACCACTTTATCTTTAAAACCATCTTAGTTCTCAGGATTTAATTTATATGCAGTGGCTAGTAAAAGGATTATACCTTTGAAGGAACCACAATAGAACCTCTGCAAGCTGACCCCCCAAGAGAGGGTAACAAACTGGTCAACATACAGAGGTGGTCAACATAAGGAACTGGGCCTCCTGTGCTTGTCTGCTCCGTGAAAATTAGGTCAACTGAAGGAAGTGTCCAGGGTAATGAGGTGGTCAGCTATGGAGGGTCCACTGTACTCTATTCTCCTGTCACTATCTTCCCTAAAGAAGACTCCTGCTATAGTCTAAAAGAAGAAGAATGACTTATTTTTACTGGTGAGTTAGAAAAAAGATCTGAATATGCCCTAAAACATAAGCTCCAAATCTGTACCTGCAACCCCTGCCTACACAGTGCCCAGCACATGGTAAGAGATAAGCCTGTATTTGTTAGAGGAATAAATTAACTCCCAAGGATTTCTTTTATTTTTGCTTTTATTAAATCATAACTGTGTACACTGATGCATTTAGGGGGTTCAGGGTACTGATTTGATATACAATGTGAAAGGCTTACACTGAACTGATTAACACGTCCGTCACAATTATATTCTTTTAACAGTTTTGAAATGTACCATTCCACCATCATGTCATTAGGTGAGGTCCCTCCTCCCCCCTCTCTCCTCTTCCCTTCTACTTTCTGGACTATAGTGATGTTTAGATTTGTATCTGCAATTCACTCTTCCTGCTTCTGTGATAAGCATAGATGGGCCTGGAAACCTGTCTTTCTCTGGGGACGCTATGGAGTTACAGAGAAGTTTGAGCCAGTGTGCTCTCCCTGAAAGAGACTTGGCAAGTGTGTTTGCTCTGACAACCAAGGATGTCCCTTAGATACACCAATGGAAAGTTTAGGTTTAAAGGGAAAAAAGTAGAAAGACTGCTGATGACAGGTCAAGATATACTCCCTAATCCAGCTGTACTGATTGGGAAAAAACATCTGATGCCCAATCTTATTTATTCTTTTAAATAGTCTGGGCACCAAGGTAGGAAATCACTTGGGGCCTGACGTTCAACACTAGCCTGGGCAACACAGCAAGATGTCATCTCCACAAAAATAAAAAAATAAATAAAAATTCCCTGGGCATGGAGGCATGTGCCTATAGTCCTAGCTTCAGAGGCTGAGGCTGGAGGATCACTTGACCCCAGGGGCTCAGAACTGCAGTGAATTATGTACCACTGCAGTCCAGCTTAGATGACAAAGCAAACATAAGGATTTAGTGATGCCTACCATGCCCTACCATTAACTATACATAGGGAATACAAACACAAAGCACAGTTCTAGGCCCTTAGTGGTTCATAATCTGATGAGAGAAGATAAGCCCGTACAGAGAGAATTATAACTGTGGTAACAACTAGGACAGAACAGGTTGCTGTAGGCTGACAGTGGGGTACCTAAACTTTACTCAAGAAATACTAAACTAAAACTTGAAGAAAAAGTAGGAATTAGGCTGTCCACTAAAGAATGACAAGGTCTAAATTTCAAAAGGAAAGCTTCATTTCTCATAAAGGGTTGCAGCCTGCAGGTGGCCATTCTGACAGGTTGGGAAGCTTAGCCTTGGGCAGAAGTCAAGAACATGTACCTCAAAGAAAAGGCAATGGGAACAGGAACTGATGCTGAGCAGGGTGGCTCAATACAAACATACCTAGGGAGCCAGATGAGGAGTCATGCATATTTATGAGAGGAAACCTGCATATGTTCTTCTGAGCTACTTCAGGGGATCCATGCTCAAAAATGGCTATGCTGACATAATCCAAGGCTACAGTTTTTAGGCTTCTGATGTCACAAGGTGAAGCAGAGGACACCAACGCCCTCACTGTGCAGACTCTTCAGACCCCCTCCATGGAACGCCCCCAGGGTGGGTGGCTCCTCAGCAGGAAGCAATGCCTTTCAGTTCTAGTACATTAATCAGTTAAAGGAAATCATGGATGGAGCAGGTCTTTTCAAAAGGCTGGTTCTGTTTAATCCTTAGGGAAAAAAGCCTAAGGGCAGTTAATGAGGAAAGGGATATAATCAGGCAAGTCTGACCTCCCATCCGGCAAGGCCAAGAAGTCTAAAGTTTCTCTGGTGTCCTCTCTGGAGGTGGTCTATGCAGTCACTTGAGGGGCTTAGGATTCTATATTTATTTTTCAACGTAAAGAGGAGCCCATTATCAATTCCAGACAAACTGAGGCACATATGTTAAAGCTTTGAAGTTTAAGCAAGAATGGACTTTAATTTGCAAAATAAGCATAATATTCTGCAACGTAAGAGAAATGTCTACACAAACTTGCAGGAAGCAGCGGTGGAAACAACTGAACGTACAAGGGAAAAAGTAGGCGTCAAAAGTGAGGGTGGGCACAGTGGCTCGTGCCTATAACCCCAGCACTGTTCAGAGGCAGAGGAGCGCTAGAGTTCAAGCTCAGCCTGAGCAACATAGTGAGACCTCGTCTTTACAAAGCATTAGCAGTGCATGATGGTATGTGCCTGTAATCCCAGTTACGCAGGAGGCTGGAGCAGGATTGCTTGAAACCAGGAATCTGAGGCCACAGTGACCTATGATGATGCAACCACACTCCAGCCCAGAGCAACAGAGCGAGACCCTGTCTCAAAATAAATAAATACACACATACATAAATAGTAACAAGGAGACAGAATAGTCTGGACAACTGATTAGAAGGGTGGTGACCAACAAGGTACAGTGGATACCCTCTGGGGTAGAAGGAAGGTATCAAAAAGAGAGAATGATTCCATTTTGCACCTGTAAAATCTGAGGTAAATGTGAAAGTAGGATATCCTATAGCAGACAACTGATCTAGACTAGAAATAAAAATTTAAGAAGCCAAAGCATATAAGCGACAGCAAATGCCACTAGAATAGCTGAAATCCCCAAAGGAGAATAGAAGTAGAGAATCTTACAGAAAAAAAAAAAACCAAAAAACAAAAAACATTTAAGGGATCAACAGAAGAAGAAATGAAAGAGAAGACCTGAACAAAGAGGAAAAAGCTATAAAAGGTTAGTTTTAGAGAAAGCTAAGGAGAATTTTTAAAATACTGTATTTTTAAAAAGATACCATTTATATGGATAAAAGATATAAGGACTTTAAAAACTGCTCCTGGAATGAGGAAATAGCATAAAAATAAGCTAAGAGAATTTTAAAGTGCAAGTAAACATGAAAACATATTATATTAATATAATTTAAAATCTCAGGATGGATTATTTTGACTGAAAATAAATCAAAACAGTGGCAATTTCAGAATATCCATATAGAAAATCACTGTTGTACAGTACATCCGATGTAAAACAATAAGAGACTGATCACATAGTTTACCACAAGATTATAGCTTCTTATCAAAAGGAACAGATAGCAGGAAATGTTGCTTGTAAACATCGACGAGTTCATTTTTTTTTCCTATTTTAATCAGTTTTTTAGAAATACAAAAATCTTCTACCTAAAATACAGACTTTAAAATAGTTTGTAATGTTGAGTAGATGTTGATGGATAAAGTAACTGCTTAAGATGAGATGATAGCAAAAGGAAAATTCTACTAAAATAAATATCTGAAAAAAATTTATAATGTATGCAGAAACCCCGCCCTTCACTTGGCACTTCATGTTGAACATATGATGAAAGCAGAGACTCTTCTAACAGGATCAAGAATTGGGCACTGGTCTTATTCTAATATTAGATACAGTAACAGAAGCTCTACATTGGAGAACTTCTTCCAAGACAGACATTCAAAGAACATTTTAACTATTTCATGACTAGTCAATCAATCAAAACACATTTACAAGATACCAGATTTAGTTTTGGGAACCATAAGAAAAAAAACTACCAGAAAGATAAATTAGCCATAGCTGTACTATAACTGGCTCTATGCGAACAAATTTCAATAATGCTTATACTGTATTTTTTTTGTCTGTTTACTGTATTGTTTTAATAATCTCTCCCTTGAACTAACTACTTGATTTTTTTCAGTTGTTTCCCATAAATAATGGAAGTTTTGCAAGACAAAGGAGCTGAGATTCTGAAGGGCTCTGGGCAGATTTCCTGACAGCAAGATTCCCCAGTCCCCACAACCTGGCCCAATACACATAGTTCCCTCTTAGTTACACCAGACCTGCCCCGCCTTCAAAATCCCCAGAAAGAAGATTTAAGATGTCTATTCTAACAATAATTACCATTCTTCCTTGGCAATCCTCCTTATCTCAATAATTGGATCTGTGTGCAACTAGTAACTAGACGTAGGTCAAAGACCCCTTGAGATTTTGGTAACAGTACAAACGTCTAGGCTGATATACACTTCTCCTCAAAATTTTAGGTGATCTTGTACATATTCATGGATGTTGTTGGGGACTGGGGGTCCTGGTGCTCTGAATCCAGTGGCCTGGTTAGACTACTGGCTGCACTAGAAAGTTCAACCAAAGTGTATAGAAACTGAAAGTAAAACTGGAGCAGCACAGGCCATGCTAACAGAGAGCAACAGTAACTTTGCAGGGGCTTCAGTGTAACAAGAAAAGGTATTTAAGAGAGGAAAATTATTTAAGAACAAAGAGAAAGCTTAGAGCACTTCCAAAGAGAGCTGTAAGTTTCTCTCAGGAGTAAGGGGAGGGAGGGAGCACACACACGGCAGTGTAGAGGTATAAACATCCTCTTTCTCTCCATCTGCAGTTGTTTTAAGTCCTTCATTGGTCTCTCAGGCCTCTGGCGCCTCTGGCACCTTTGCCCTTTTCTCCTGGTCACTGATTGCCGAGGTTACCTCATGCTCACATTCTCGTCCTTTTTTGCTGAGTGGTGATCTAACTCAGTGTTTTTCAACATATTTTATCCCATGGCACACTTGAACCTGTAGTTGAACTTGCACGGCACACTTCAATTTTTTGTTGACCAAAAAAAGAGTAAAAGAAAGAATATACTTACTGTGCTTTGAACATCTTTTGAAAACAATTTAATTAATGATCTTTAAAAATTTTCTCAGACAACTAAGATCCTCCCACAACACAGCAGCGTGCTGTGCGCAGCAGCTGAAGATTGCTGATCTGACCGCTGTTGTTTCCATGGGCTCTCCAGACTTCCCTATTCTGCAGGCCAGGCTTTCCTCCCGTCCCCCTGAGAGCACCTTTCCTTGTCTCTTCTCAGACTTTCAGTTTGGACTTAGCTTTGTAGGACATGTAAACACCACAAAATGTTTCAGTAGGACAACTGTATGTACAACGTAATTATAAGATCAGTCTACCGACTGTGTCAAAGGATTAAAAAAACTACTTGGTGAAGAAATTAAACACAATCATATTAACAGCTATTAAAGGAAAAAGCAGAATCTACAATAAGATAAGTAATGGAGATCTTTCTACTAACAGCCAGTTTTAAATAATTTTACCTAAAAGCATTTAACTTAATATAGCATAGAGTACATTTTTAAAATTATAATCAAATTTTCAGATTTCTATTAAAACTGCTTTAATTAGTTTATTTTTTTTAATGTTATTCATAGTATACAAAATTATTATGGAAATTATTTCTATGGTATAAAGGCTAGTAATAGGCTATTATTAAAAGGTTAATAACCGGTTTATACTTTGGTAATAATCTATACTGGTCCTTAGTTCTCATGAGAAACAATCTAATAAGCATTTAAGCACTCTTTTTAAGACCTAACAAGGATGGGAACAGCAACTCTAGGCAAGATACGTCAATTACAGTAACATATAAGGGACTTAGCATGCAGGTCACATGTCAAAATGCTAATCTTTGAATTTTAATTACTTAAAGAAGAAACTAAATCTATCATTATCAGTTTCAAAAACTATTTCATTCATCTTCACTGCGGACCACTGCCACTTCTTTGTAAGCCAAAGCATTGCTGTTTCCTAACAGAAACTAATGGACTGGTGTCGTGGTAAGAAGGAGTTCTTCCCACTACACACTGGAAAGTAAGGTGAAGCAGAGGATTACAACTCAGGTAAATAATGTTGGTTCCCATTTTTTTCTCATTTTTGTGCTTTGATACTTTCCTTCTGAACTAACTTAAAATAACTGTTGACAAGAAAGTCTACTGAAGTTCTGGATAGAACACTTTAACTAAAATCACATGGATGTTTAAATTTCAAACACAGACTCATAATAACAACTTTTCATTCTTCCTGAGAAGCCATATGAATGTGGCATTTCCAATTTGTAAAAGTAAAAAAAAAAAAAAGAATACACACACACACATTCCTGACATTCACCCAGATGTCTCTGAAAAGGTGTGAAGTATATACTGGGCAAAAGGAATACATTAGAAGAAGTAAGTACAAAACAAGAATAAAAAAAATAACTAATATAGCGTCCACAATTAAACAATTCATAAGATAGTTCCTTCAAAGAAACCCACAAAAACCCAAAACACATATTTTTAAAAGTACATGTGATGAATAACTTATCTTTATTTATACACACATGTATTTTAAAAAGTAATTCTTTGCCAAAATAAAGAATTACCCCAATCTATGCTTCACTGATAGGCTAAATCCAGGCACAATCTCTGCCTTTTCATCCTTACTTCCCAATAAAACATAACACTTCTCACAGTAAAACCCGTGAATACTCACAGCTCTCAAATCAAGCCCCAAACTCTTTTACCCGATGCATTTGTTCATTCCACTCTGTGTAGAAAATTTGTCTTAATAAAAAGTGGTATAGAGAATATGCATCAAGTAGTGAACACACATGCACTTCTACAAAAAGCTTCTGGAGGTCAAACGTATTAAGAGTTATAAAATAGTGCAACAATTTCAAACACAGCATATAGTTGGTAAGGAAAGAGAGAAAAAGGGTTTCAAAATTTCCAACAAACTGTTGGAGCAGATGGACAGAGAAGCAAAACATGAAGCATAATCATCTACCTTGAAAAGCAAGGCAGCAGGTTAACAATCAGCAAAGTGGGAGAGTTCTGGGCCGACCGACTCAATACACTAATGTGTGGTAACAAAGTAGCCCATTTACTGTTCAGGAATAACTGGAGAATGAAAGAGAGAAATTAAAAGTAAAGCTGATTTGGGGGCAGCCCCTGTGCCTCAAAGGAGTAGGGTGCCAGCCCCATATACAGGAGGTGGCAGGTTCAAACCCGGCCATGGTCAAAAACTAAAAAAAAAAAAAAAAAAAAAAGTAAAGCTAATTTGTAAAAGCAATAGACAACTATTGTGGGTTGAACTGTGTTCCCCTCCCCCCAAAATATGTTGACGTCTACCCCCATGCAGGCTGAATATACCTCATCCACAATGCTTGAAATCAGAAGTATTTCAGATTTTGGATTTTTCACTTTGGGGATATTTGCAGAATACATACTAGCTAAGCATCCCTAATCAAAAAATCTGAAAAGCCAAATTGCTACAGCAAGCATTTCCTTTGAGCACTTAAAAAGAAGCTCAAAAATTTTATTTCGGCGTGTTTAGATATTCAGATCAGGGATACTCAACCTGCGATTGTGACTTTATGTGGAAATGGAGTCTGGGCAAATAGACTCAAGTCAGGATGAGGTCACACGGCATTACAAGGAACCTAAATCCAGTGACCGGTACCCTTCCAAGGAAAAGACGTACGGAGACACACAAGGAAGAAGGCCTGGTGAAAACGGAAAGAGTTGGTTAGAATTATGGTGCCACAACCAAGGAACTCCAAAGACTGCAGCAAATATCAAAAAGTATAAGGGGCAAGGAAAGATTCCTCCCTAGAATGTCAGGAGGAACATGATTCTACCCAAATTCTGATTTCAAATTTCTGGGCTCCAGAACTATGAAAGAAAAATACTGTCTTAAGCCACCCAGTATTTATGGTACCTTTTTATGGCAGCCCTCAAAAACTAGTGTATGTAAGATTCGGTACAACAGGAAGACCAACAAATTCTATATTTAGTAGATATGTTCTGCTCCTGAAATCAATCGAATGCCAAAAAGACTTTAAGTCAGCCTCCAGAGAATTTAACTCATTACCTGGTATTTTTAGTACCAGAAACCCAAACATCCCTTCCTCATCCATACAGTAGCATATAAATAACTGAGACAAGGAAATCAAGAATTTCTGCTCAATTCTACCAATTTATTTCAAGTGCTACATATACTTTGCTTAAGTTTAGGTAAATGAATGGCTGGTCTTAGTACAAGAAAAAGTGGCTATCCTATCAGTTTATATTAAAGTTTAATAAATAAGGACAACTTAAAAAATGGAAATTTTGTAACTAAAAATCTGTTTCACTTTCATGTCTCATGTATACCTACTATGGGTTAAACTGTGTTTCCCCAAAATTCAACTGTTGAAGTCCTAACTCTCAGGGCCTCAGAATGTGACCATATTTGGAGATAAGCTCTTTGTAGACATAATCTCTTTAGGATGAGATCATCAGAGTAGGCCGCAACCCAGTATCACTGGTATCATAAAAGGGGGAAATTTAGAGACAGACACACATACAAGGAGCACCCCAGGCAGAGAGCCAAAGAGAGGCCTGGACAGACCCTTCCTCTACAGCACTCATTCAAGGAACCAGCCCTGTCAACATCTTGACTGCAGACCCAGAATTGTGAAACAAAAAAATGTCTGTTCTTTAAACCACCCAGTTTGTGGCACTTTGTTTAGTAGTTTGCCAGCAGCCCCTGGCAAACTACTAGAACATCAAATACAAAATGCAAGTCTCCCACAAAGGTGTAAAATTTGATTTCACGAACATAATGAAAAATACAGTGGAGAACCAGAAGACCTAACCACACAGCTATGAGACTTAACGACCCATAAGCTTCCTGCTCCTACCTGCCCTCACCTGGCACTCTGATTCCTGCAGAATGCATTCAGCAAAGGCTTGAATGTCCACTCTGTGCTAGATTTCACCAGAATGACCCTATGAGGTAGACTACTGACATTTACACTTCACAAATAGGGAATCAAAAAGATAAAAGTAATTTTTCCAAGATAATACAAGAAGAAGTGTGGATCCAGTTAGGAGCCTGTACTCTGAACACTTTACATAATGTACTGTCTTCCTGAGATAAATCTTTTTTAAAAACATAACCTGAACTGTATAATTTGGAGATTAAAGCAAAATGTCAAAATATTTTGCAGGTGCCAAAATATTATACAATTGTTATCACTGATTTCCAGAGATGCAAAAATTAAGTCAGATGGTAGAGAACCAGGGTGACACCGTGACACCCAAGAAGCTGTTATATTACAAAACTACCACTTCTAGAAATTATCATCTTTTAAGGGACATCTCTGAGTTCAAAAATGTCCCTAAGAACATGTATGAAAGAAAAAGTAAGAAGCTTCAGTTACACTGTGAGAGTGCCTCCAGGAGAAGTTACTGGTAAACTCCCAGAACACCAGATTCACAATGGCTCCAAGGAACATGTGACATGTGACCATCTATGCCACAAACTCAGCCAAATGGCCACTGCTGTCTAGGGTGAAGGATGTCTTAAAGCTTTTCCACCCGAGTGTACTGTGCACTACAGAGCCTCAGCTGATAACAAAACCCTCTGGCACAAGTGTCCCAAAACTAACAAGGAAAATAATGAAAGTATTTCCATGTAACCATTTTTTTTTTTTTTTTGAGACAGAGTCTCAAGCTATTGCCTTAGGTAGAGTGCTGTAGTGTCACAGCTCACAGCAACCTCCAGCTCCTGGGCTCAAGCAATTCTCCTGCCTCTGCCTCCCAAGTAGCTGGGACCACAGGTACCCGCCACAATGCCCAGCTGTTTCTGGTTGCAGCCGTCATTGTTTGGCAGGCCCGGGCTGGATTCAAACTTGTCAACTCAGGTGTATGTGGCTGGCGCCTTAGCCGCTTGAGCCACAGGTGCGGAGCAGCAAACCCATCCTTATGCTCCAGTTTTGAAGCTAAAGCCAAGGTGGGAATCCTTTGCTTTACTGCAACTTGAGTACGGAAAAGAAAAGTCCAACCGTTTTTGGCACCAGGGACCAGTTTCATTGAAGGCAATTTTTCCATGACCTTGGGGGTGGGAGTGGATAATTTTGATATGAGTTGGCAGTAAGTTGGCTTATTATGGTCTCTGTGCAGTCAGACCTCTCCTCTAATGATAATTTGTATTTGCAGCCACTCCCCAGTGCTAGCAGCACCACCTCAGCTCCACTTCAGATCATCAGGCACTGGATTCACACAAGGAAGATTCCTCACAGGAGCAGTTTACAGTGGAGCTGGCAATCCTATGAGAACCTACTGCGGCCACTGGTCCAGGAGGCGGCAGAGCTCATTCATTCCCTTGCTGGCCCCCCACTCACATCCTGCTGCGCAGCCAGGTTCCTCACAGGCCACAGACAGCCCTGGGGTTGGGGATCACAGGGATTTTATATATATATATATATATATATCCAGAAATAAAAATATCTTCTTTATAATTAAAAGTTTAAAAGGAACTTGGACTTTGAAATCTTTAGTTTTAGCAAGTCTCCTAGTATTTTCTGAATTATGAGTCCTACTTACTGGAATTGAGGGGGGGAGACCTAAGAATTCATATCTGTAAATAACCATCCAGGTAATTCCAAGGATTTCTGATTAACATAAAAAATCAAGTCTCTCCATCCACTTAAAACAGGTAAACTTTATGGTATGCAAATTATATCTCAATAAAGCTAGTTTTTTAAAAAATAAGCAATTACTTACTTCTATATATTTATTGTGAACTTAGAATGCATCAGTAATACTGAGGTCACAGTTTAAAACCCTACTGTTACCCTATTGATCACAATGAAAACCTGAATATGAAAAAAGGATAGGGGTGAAGTTTTCAGCAGTTTTTAAGTTAAGCTCTTTTAAAAAGCCCTGAAAAATAGTGTCTGCTTAAATAAACTAAGGCACTGCAGGGGTCCTCAAACTTTTTAAACAGTGGGCCAGTTCACTGTCCCCTCAGAGGGCCCCGGGAGGAGTCAGCTGCTAAGCAGGACAGGCAGCTGCAGCAAAAACACCCGGTGGGGCCGGATAAATGGATAAATGTCCTAGGTGGGCTGCAAGTGGCCAGGGGGCGTAGTTTGAGGACCCTTGCACTAGAGCTTAGGAAAATAAACCCTTAAACAAAAGACAGTAATGTTTCATCACTATGAGCATAAACAATCTAGGCAATGACTAAGATCATTCTCAGTTAACTATGTTGGACAGGGTTATTTTCATTAAAACTCCTCTAAATATCTTACAAGTAGATTATGAGTTATTTCAAGCAAAATGCAAAACAGATTTAAAATTCCCCAACTACTGAAATTTTAACAAATTTTGTTTCCTCACTAGTCATGCAGCAACAAAAGTGTTAAATGTGTGGGAGTGTTTGTAACTTCCAAAATTATTTTTAGAAGAATACATTTAATATATCAACAGCATTGATTCTTCTTATAGATTCTGCAACACCCACAGCATCTATGCCATATGTTAAAAGTTTTCATTTGAATCTGATGATTAAATTTTCCAATTAAACAGTAACCGAAAAGATAAGTAGCACTCTAATTATGTATTTAAATAGAATATATATTTTAAATAATTTTTCTACCCAAAATTTGAAGATAACAAAATATAGGCTTGCTGAGTAGGTCTAGTTAAGTAAAAAGTCTAATAAAAAAATTACTGGGTGGATGGGTGGTGGGAGGGTGATGGGAAAGACTACCTATATATCTGTCTAACAAGGGTACAAGTGAACTTTTCTAGAACTAGAATGTGAATGTGTTGATACAATGATTAACCAAATGGTATGAAAGTTATGTTAACCAGCTTGATGAAGATGTTTCAAATTGTATATGAAACAGCACAATGTACCCCATGTTGGCAT